>JAOUQV010000028.1:116760-127308 GCA_028565295.1 Aspidoras spilotus | reverse complement strand
GTCTGGTTCCTCTCAAGATTTCTTCCTTACTTACTCAGGGAGTTTTTCCTTGCCACCGTTACTCATCTGGGATAAAACTTTTTTGTAAAACTGCTTTGGGACAATGACCATTGTTAAAAGCGCTTTATAAATAAAATTGAATTCAATTAAAAATGAGGTCTGGGAGGAGATTCCTCAGGAGCATGCCCAGGCGTTATATGGAGGTCATACAGGCACTTTAATTGTGTGTGTGATTCCAAGGCCTCAATTTTCATTGATGATTTTTGTGTGATATATATATATATATATATATATATATATAAATCAAAATCAAAGTGGAAAGTCGCATTACAGGCAGAGTAAACTTTAGTTAAAATGAGGAAAAATCCTATCCCTAGGAAATTTCTGTGTGGAGTTTGCATTTTTTCTCCGTATTTGTGTTGGTTTACTTTGGGTACTTCGATTTCCTTCCGTTGTTCCTGGCTTTGTGCTCTTAATTTTTCACTCTCTGTTTCACTACAGCCATTTACTAAAATAAAAAAAGGTAATCATTTTTTTCATTAATGTACTCAGTACCCCATCTTGACAGAAAAAAACAGAAATTTAGACATTTTTGCTAATTTATTTAAAAAAATACTGAAATATCACATGGTAGCCATGGTTACTAAATAATTTCTGCAGCACTCAAGGTTCCTAAGAGCGCAGTGGCCTCCATAATCCTTAAATGAACAAAGTTTGGGACGACCAGAATTCTTTCTGCCAAACTGAGCAGTCGTGGGAGAAGAGCCTTGTTGAGAGAGGTAAAGAAATAAACAAAGATCACTGTAGCTAAGCTCCAGTAATGCAGTAAGGAGAATAAAAAAATTTCTCAAAGTCAACTATCACTGCAAACCTCCACCAGTCAGGTCTTTATGGCAGAGTGGCCCAAATGAAGCCTCTCCTTAGTGCAAGACATATGAAAGCCTGCATAGAGTGTGGCAAAAAACACATTAAGGACTCCCAGACTATGAGAAATAAGATTCTCTGTGCTGATGAAAGATGTACTTTTTGGAGTTAATTCTAAGCATTATGTGTGAAGAAAACCTGGCACTGCTCATCACCTGCCCAATACAATCCCAACAATGAAACATGGTCGTGATAGTATCATGTTATTGGGGGGTGGTGTTTCAACTGCAGGGACAGGACCTCAGACTGGGCCAAAGGTTCACCTTCCAATAAGACAATGACCCTAAGAACTTAAGCTAAAAATAACTAAGGAGTAGCTTCTGAACAACTCTGACCATTCTTGACCGGTCCAGCCAGAGACATGACCTAATCCCAATTGAGCATCTCTGGAGAGACCTGAAAATGGATGTCCACCAAGTTCACATCCAACCTGACGGAACATGTGAGGATCTGCAAGGAAGAATGGCAGAGGATCCCCAAATCCAGGTGTGAAAAACATGTTACATCATTCACAGGAGGACTGTACTAGCATGTAACTGTACATAGCTCAAAAGGTTGCTTCTACTCAATACTGAACAAAGGGTCTGAATACTTGAATATGTGATATTTTAGTTTTTCTTTTTTAATAAATTTGCAAAAATTCCAGATTTTTTTTCTGTCAAGATGGGGCACTGAGTGTGCATTAAAGAGAAATAAAATGAACTTATTTGATTTTAGCAAATGGCTGCAATGAACCAAAGAATGAATAATTTGAAGGGGTCAAATTTATATTCAAGTAACTTTATTTCTATACTTGCATGTTTTATTCAGAGCATTGTAAGATAATTGCACATTTTAATGTGCTTTCCAAATGGATCTTTTATAGCTCCTTTACTTACAGAATGTATGGCATGATTTGGCCAAAATAAACAGCTTTCCATGTTCTAAATATTTCACATTTGATAACACACATTAACGTTTTCTCATTGTTCAAAGCTGAGATCTGGTGTTGCAGTGACCCCTTATGTGACATTGCATGTAGTACATCACTTTCTGTTATATAATGTTCAAATTATCACACACATAATCATGGTAAATTAATTTCATGATCTATTCAAAATATTATGTGCCTCTGTAGGCCTCCCAGTATGATGTTGATGAAGGCCTACATTCTTTCTATTAGATATACTGTATATCTTATAAATGGAATTAATTCTACTAATAAGAACATTCAATTGTTATGTACAAAATATGAACCCACTTTTGGCTATAAGAGTCTGAACCCACTTGCCTTACACTTAGACTTGAGGGTAGCCGTGTCCTAATTGATAAGGCAGAGGGCTGGGGATCAAAAGATTGCCGATTGCCCAGCAAGTGACACTAAATTGCTATAGAGGAAGGTACATAACCCCCAACTGCTCCTTTTGTGTCTAAATAGAGGAGAATCTCACTGCTCCCCCTGGATAGGTTAAATGGAAAGAAAGATTTACAACAATGTATCAGTTATTATTATTATTATTATTATTATTATTATGAAAAATTATATAAATTTTTTATTTTTATTTATAAGAATAAAGTTTAAAATCATGGACTTTCGTATGGCACAGGCAACTTGACTGTTGTTTATTTACTGATATTCTGTTGTTTTGCTTGTACGCTCGGGATGTTCAGTGTTTTCTTGCGGGCCAAATGGAAGGCGATTCCCTTCTCGTAGTAAGCAGCTTCGTTAATAAAGACAGGATGAAGCGATTCTTCTTCATTGTAGCACAGAGTCTCTCCAGAGAAGGTCAGGAAGACTGGATCTCCAGGCTGGAGGAGACAGAAATCTTCATCCTGGAGGATTTAATAGCATTTTTTTTAAATATAAAACTATACTCATTATACTATATATAAATTTAATGTATAAGCAGATTGTCATATGTCCAGGTGGAGAAGAGAGGTTCGAATTTTGAATTAAAAGTTTGAATTCTTTCTGGCCTGTGGCATATGATCACTAAAAAGGTGAACCTAAGTTCAGTGGCTTATAGTTGTAGTCTGGAGGTGTGGTGTCATTGATTTAGTACCAGCTGTACTTCTGGTCTGTTCTTGTACCGTGACATAACAGGTTTAAAAAGAATGGAGGTTGCAAGGTTGTAGACATTGAAAGGTGCTGCAGAAGTCTTGTTTTATGGTTATTATGGTTAAAGTATGGCAACCAAATTCAATAATACTACAAAAAATTGTGACAATAGTATCTGAATATTAGTGTAACAGAATTTGTATAGCAAAGTCCATTAACTGCAGTAAGAATATTACTGTCCCGTTTGCCAGTGCTGTTATGATGACATCATCATTACATGAGACTATTTTATGCATAAATGTGATTTTAATACCTGTAGTTTTGGATGGATGGCAGCTGTAGGTTTTCCAGTGGTGAGGTCTCTGGGATAATCCACACTCTTAAGAATTAAGTAGGCGTCTACTTCTCCTCCTTCTATTACTTTCCCTATAAAAGTTAAACTGATGATTGGCTGAATAGATGTGTATATACAAATGAGGCTTAATAGTATAGCTATTAATGTATCTTGATAGTATAGCTGAAACCACAGACTCTGGGAATACGCTGCTCAAAAAATTACAGGAATACATTTTAGCATTTTGAGTAGTTTAGCATCTATTCAGTTAACCTTCTTTGATATTGATCTGGTCAGTTAAGTAGCAAGGGGTTGGTAATCAGTTTCACCTACTTTGTTGTTAATAAAATGAACAACAGGTGCATTAGGGGAGAAACAATTAGACCAGGGGTACATACACTTTTTCAGCATGCGAGCTAATTATAAAATTATAAAGTTAAAATGATCAACCTACAATAAAAATGGAAAAAAGTACAAGCTGTAAATAAAAATAGAATGCAATGATGTGGAACTTTCAAAATGTCATATTTTATTCAGAATAGAACATAGATAACATATCATATCAAACTGAAAAAATGTATAATTTAAAAAGAAAAATTAGGTGATTTTAATTTTTAACATCTCAAAAAAATTGGGACAAGGCCATGACAACAGCACCCTGATTTATATTATACATTGGGATGAAATCTTTTGACCTATTTTCCTGAAGAACCTGGGTTCTTCATAGTGCCTGACAATGCTTGGTTTGTAGGATGTTCTTGAAGGATAAATTAACTAATAATATTGACTGAACCCCAAGTTACAGTTAAACTGTGCCACGGTAATAACAATGACCTCACCACTGCTAAAGTTTCTCTATTCTCATTGCACATTGGAGCTTAAGAAACATAATCTTATTCAGCTGTACACTCCTTGTTGTATAGCCTGATGGCAATAAAGCTCACTTTGACTAATTTGCATATTTCTGTATAATACAGACAATTGGCATATGCAATAACAATCATTAGTAATTCTTGTTAACATGGGACATCTCTAGACAAACTCTAATTGTAGGAGATTTCAATATACACTTCGACAATTCAGAAGAACTCCTGAGAACTGCATTGGCATCCATTTATGGCTCATTGGGGTAAAAGATAATGTAATAGGACCCACTTGTAAGGGCGGTCACAAACTTGATATAATATTAACATTAGGATTAAATATAGACAATATAGTTAGACTTCCACTGTCTGGTCTTATTTCAGACCATTATTTCATATCATTTAAAATTACTATTAATTTTGCTAGTACATTAAATTAATTTTGTTAGTAAATTCCCAAATTTATCAACTATGATTGTAACACCCTCCAACCCCACTGAGATTAATCAGGCAGCTGAGCGCCTAAATTTAATATTTTGTTCTTCTTTGGATAGCGTCGCCCCAATTTAAACTTTACTTAAATATATACTACTGGAAATATCAATATCTAACCTCCTCTTCCTCTCCAAGAACCTAAAAAAGGTTGTGGCACTGTAGTTATGTTCATACCTGAATAAAAAAAATATTTTTGAAAATTGTCAGTCAGGATTTAGGCTTCATTATAGCACAGAGTCAGCACTGGTTAAAGTTGTGAATGATTTACTACTGGCCTTTGATCGGAGTTATGTTTCTATGCTGATATTGCTTGACCTAAGTGCAGCTTTTGACACCATCGATCAGGCTATTCTTGTTAATAGGCTAGAAATGTTGTTTGGATTTAAAGGAATAGTCCTGTCTTGGGTCAGGTCTTATTTAACTGACCGTTATTAGATGGTAGATGTAAATGGCCACTATTCTTTGCACAGTAGGGTAAAATTTGGTGTCCTACAAGGTTCGGTCTTAGGCCTTTTACTATTTTCTTTATATATGCTACATCTGGGTAATATTATTAACCCAAACTTAAACTTCCACTGTTATGCTGATGATACGCAGTTATATGTGTCAGCCAATCCTGAGGAGAGACACCAACTTACTCGAGTTGAGGAATGTGTGAAGGACATCAGACAGTGGATGTTAAACAATTTTCTTTTCTTAATTCTGATTAATTCTGATACTGAAGTATTGGTATTAGGACCACAGGCAGCTAGAAGTAAAGTTTCAGATTTTTTTCTCTGGGTGGTCTTTCAATTACACCATGTATAGCTGTAAAAGACCTTGGTGTAATTGATTCTAGTCTTTCCTTCGAATCTTACCACCAGGATAGCATTCTTTCACCTTAGAAACATTGCTAAGATCAGAAATATGCTGAATGATGCAGAAAAACTTCTCCATGCTTTTGTTACCTCTAGGTTGGATTATTGTAACTGCCTGTTGTCTGGTTGTTCCAGTAGGTGCATAAAAAAAGGACAGTCAGTCCAGAATGTAGTGGCCAGAATTCTATGTAGAACCCGGAAATATGAGCACATCACCCCTGTCTTATACACACTGCACTGGCTACTGGTCGAATTTCATATTGATTATAAAATACTTTTGCTCGCTTACAAATCAGTTAACGGTCTCGCTCCACAGTACCTCAGTGAACTTCTAGTTTCTTATGATCCACCATGCCCACTTCGATCAAAAGGTGCAGGCTATTTGCTGAGACCTCATGTTATGAGGGCTACAGTGGGTGGCAGATCATTCTACTATAGAGCCCCACATCTATGAAATAGTCTTCCAGTTAGTGATTGGAACTCAGGCAAAATCTCAGTCTTCAGGTCTAGGCTAATAACTTATTTATTTAGTTAAGCATATACTTCATAGTCCCCTATAGTTTAGAGCTCAGAGCTGGAGGGTTCATGGTCATAGAGTGTTTTGGTAAACTCTTTATTCTTATTCCCTTTCTTTTCTCACTTTTCTCTTTTCTATCCTCTCTTCTGTACTCTTTCAGATGAGCTACGCGTAATACAGTGAAGGAGCCAGGAGATGTCATTGACCCTGCACCTGCCGGATTCCCTCTGACTGCCCATTCGCTTTAATATTATTCTAAATGTTACATATCATGTATATGGTATGTATGTTATTTAATTGGAATGAAAAATTTTTCTGTAAAGCTGCTTTGTCCATTGTTAAAAGTGCTTTATAAAAAAAATTGAATTGAATTGAATTAAAATCATGGTGTATGTTATAGGGAAACAAGCTACAGAACAATAGTGACAAAGGAAGGGTGTGATTACCATGGGTATTTTGCTTGTTTTCTATGAGAGGTTTTTGGAGATTTCATGTGGAGGTGAAGGGTATGTGGATCTGTGACAATATATAATGGTTCTCAAGTGTAGCCTAAACCAATTCTCCCTACTGATTGTTTTGCTGAAATAATAGCCTGGCTCTCTCGCAACTTTTTCAGACTAAATGGTGATAAACTGAAGTTTTATTTGTTGGTACCAAATTGAAACTCTCTAAAGCAAATAGTTTTTCTCTCATTATTGATAATTGTTCTGTCTCACCCTCTGTACATATCAACCGGAATATCAATGGCCTTCTCTTTCTACTTACACTACTGATATTCTGGTTGACAGTCTAGTTACTTCCGGCTTGTATTACTGCGGCTCTCTTATTAGCCTTCCTCTTGAATCACTGCACAAACTTCAAATGGTCCAGAATTCAGCTGCAAGTATCATTACAAGAACTCATTTGTTTCATCACATCACTCCTGTTTTACATCATTTACACTGGCTTTCCAGTAGGCAACGTATCAATTACAAAATCTTACTGCTCACTATATATTGCAATATATTGCCAAAAGTATTTGCTCACTCATCCAAATGATCAGAATCAGGTGTTCCTATCACTTCTATGGCCACAGGTTTATATAATCAAGCACCTAGGCATGCAGACTGTTTTACAAATATTTGTGAAAAAATGGGTTGCTACAGGATGCCACCTGTGCAACAAATCCACTCGTGAAATTTCCTGGCTCCTAAATATTCCACAATCAACTGTCAGCTTTATTATAAGAAAATGAAAGTGTTTGGAAATTACAGCCACTTGGCCACAAAGTCGTAAGCTTCATAAACTGACGGAGTGGGGTCAGTGGATGGTGATGCGCCTAGTGCAAAGAGGTCACCAACTGTCTTCCAGAATATACAGAACATACAGGAATCCAGGTTAGGTTGGGAGGTTTAACTGTTTTAACATCATTTTCAGCATCAATGGCATCTCATGACATAAACAACGTTATATGTATATACTGTATATACACAAGTTTACATCCATAGCACACATGTGCCACCCCAGGGTTCCAGGTAGTGAAAATGTATTAATGTATCTGAGAGCATCATATTTATGAAAATAATAAAATACATTTGGCTTTGTAACTACTTTAAACATTAAGTGCTTTAAAGTATAAACTGTATTATAATTTCAGATCTGACCTACCTGAATTAAATATTTTTATCCAGTCCCGAATTGCCTCCACACCCTGTTTCATGGTGTTAAAGATGTCTGCTCTGACTATTCCTTGTGGCTGTGGCCCAAGTTCTAAAGCTGAGTAATCAAAACCCGCAAAACAGTCAAAACCTTATTAAAATAATAATACAAGTTAATTTATAGGAACAAATATAGACATATACACTGTAGATACAAATATAGAAACAAATATAGACATGGAATACACACTTACAGATGCCGTACTTGCCAACAGACTCCAGGGAATATGCTTCCCCAATCGGCAAACCAATCATTACCAATTTCACAGACACGCCACTGATTCTGGACTGTCTCCCACACACACACAATTGTGCACACACAAACACAATATTGCAATGTTAAAGAACCAGAAGAACAAATTTGACAGATTGGCCTGTTAACACAAAATAAACAAAATAAAATACCCAAATAATCTACCAAATAGCTCACCAATAATACAAAATATACTGAGTCAATAATTAACCCATTAACACGTTGTATGTGACAACAAATAACAAAATAACCTACAACATAACTCACCAGTTAACACACCATATATTAAACTAATAATTTACAACCTCAATTCCAAAGAAGTAGAGATGTAAAAACAGAATACAATGATTTGCAAATATTTTTTAACCCATATTTAAAGTAATACACTACAAATTCAAAATAATGTGATGTTAAAACTGATAAACTCTATTGTTTTTTACAAATATTCACTCATTATAAATTTGATGCCTGCAACATGTTCAAAAAGAGTTGGGACAGGGTCATGTTTACCACTGTGTTATGTCACCTTTCCTTTTAACACCACTCATAAAGCGTTTGGGAAGTAAGGACACTAATTGTAGAAGATTTGTAGGTGGAATTCTTTTACATTATTGATTGATGTACAATTTTAGTACAGGTTTAGTATAATTCTTTACTACGAAGCCACGCTGTTGTAATACGTGCGGAATGTGGCTTGACATTGTCTTGCTGAAATAATCAGAGATGTCCCTGAAAAAGAAACACCCCCATATCATCAGAAATAATGGCTTTGGTGCTGATAAGTCGGAGTCTCTGAATCTTTTGATTATAATATGGACTGTAGATTATGAAATCCCTAATTTCCTTGCAACTGCACATTCAGAAAAATTGTTGGAACTGTTGGACTAATGGCATCTGTTCACAAAGTGGTGATCCTTGCTTGTAAGACTAATCCTTTCGGGAATGCTCCTTTATACTTAATCATGATACTCACCTGTTTCCAATTAGCCTGTTCAACAGGTATTTTTTGAGGATTTCTCGAGTCTCCTACTCCTTTCTTGCACCTGTTCCTGTTTCTTTTGGAATGTGTTGCAGACTACTAATTCAAAATGAGTGAATATTACAGTAAAGTTTATCGGTTTAAACATTAAATATCCTGTCTTTGTAGTGTATTATATTGTAGTGTATGCGTTTAAAGGGATTTGCAAATCATAGTGTTCTGTTTTTATTTATGTTTATTTAATACAGTACCTCAACTTCATAAGAATTAGGGTTGTGAAAATAACACACTAATAATACATCAAATAATGTGGCAATATACCTGTAAATGTTTAAAGATGTGAAAGCCGATCCAGTTGCTCCAGGAGTAAGAGATGACAGTAAAGCCCATGTTAGCAGTGGTGTTATGGAGGTCACAAAGGACATCTACAGCGTCTTCCGTACCTTTGGGTCCCAGCAGAGAGTTTAACTCCTGAGCTCTCTGTATCTCATATGGTGTTTCATCTGTAATTGGAGAACTGAGAGAAATATCATTATGGCTTTATAGCTATATACTGTATATATATAAAGCTCTTTATAGCTTTATAGAAATTTTATTCTCAGCATGCCTTGATGACCCCTGACCTTAGGTAGGCACTGGTGAAGCAGCGGTTCAGGTCCTTGTCTACATATCTCTTGCACTCTTTGGTAGCACGTGGGTTAGAAATCACTGTGGTGAGAGTAACTGAGCATGAATCATCGCCTTCCTCCTTCTGCTGTCTTTCCAACTCTGGCACTAGGTAAACCCCTGTCATCTCATTTCCATGTGTGCCACCACAAATCGCCACACGACGTAACACTGGCAAACTGATCATCTCCATCTGACGGGAAAAAAATGGACACCATAATAATTAACATTTCACCACAAATGATCCTTATATTCTGATTCTGTGTTTCTTGTCCTAGTCTGTTTAACTTTCTTTGCTCTAGTTCTTAGCGTCTTGCCTATTTTATGTACTTATGATTCAATTTTTTTTGTATCCATAGACAGTCAATGGATAAGAAAGTGGCTGGTGTTCCACTACAATCCTTATGTTCTGGCTTTTCTTTGTTTTTACTGCACAAACACTAATAAACTGCACTTGTTTCCAATCATTGGTGAAAGAGCTATTACAATAATAAGCAAATAGGTAAGAGCTCCCCATTGGATAATTACTGCATGGGTTATGTGCCCAAACAATGAGGTCATCTGACTACCTGAATATATGGAACAACTAAGTTCTTGGATTTTTTCTTCCATGATGTCATGGGCATATTCCAAGACGACACTGAATGAATGAATGTTGTAGAGATTTAAACCTTCTTAAAAATCGGAGTTTGTTGAATCTAACAGAATTTCTTCAGGAAATAGTTAGGAAAGAAATGTGATGTTTCAGCCCTAGTACACTTACACAAGCTGTTTACACTCCTGACCAAAGTCAAAGTTTGACCCAGAAAACCAGGAGTTAGGTGTAGATAATGGTTCTGTTAATGAGTGACTCTTAAGTTATTCATTTTTCACAAAACATGGCATTTCATTCATATACTTATATATATATATATATATATATATA
>JAOUQV010000028.1:70674-83019 GCA_028565295.1 Aspidoras spilotus | reverse complement strand
AACACGCATTTTAATTTTTGGCAAATGTTTTACGCCGGATGCCCTTCCTGACGCAACCCTCACCATTTATCCGGGCTCGGGACCGGCACTAGAATTACACTGGATTGTGCTTTCTAATGGCTGGTTTATCAAGATGCTTATTATACAGCAAGATTATTGCACAGGTATGCCTTAGGTTCACCACAATAAAAGCCCACTCTAAAATGTGCAGTTTTATAACACAGCGCAGTGCCACAGATGTTACAATTCTGAGGGAGCATACAATTTGCAATTCTGCTTGGTTTTCTGACCCCCCCAATACCCCCAGGACAGGGAGAAGATAAAAATTTACACAAAAATTTCCGAGGTCACCACATGTGGGGATCGAACACCCAGGACCTTCTTGCTGTGTGCAGCCCTGATTTTAACATTAATATTTTAATTTTAACAATAATGGAAAAAATACTTATTTGAGAAAAATACAAGATAATTAAATAAATAGGAAAATTCGACTCAAAACTTTTAAGTAACAGACAAATATCTGAAGAACTTCTAGTTCCTGCTTGAGAAACTCCTAGAATTGTCCATCAAACTGCAAGTTTAAAAAATCTGATCATCCATATAACACAACAGGACATATTTCACATTTCTTCAAATGATCTCTACTAACAAAATGATGGTTTATTTTAAAAAACAGTTTATTTTAATAATACTTAACTTGTTATGTCTCAACACTCCTTTAATGTGAAATCTGAATGTAAGCTTCAGACAATCTTTAAATAATATATATAAATTTTATATTTCTTTCTCTCTGATCATAGGTATAAGAAGGAACATAGATATCTGAAGAAGGTTAAATCTAAAACGTTTCCCTTTTCTCGACTTCGGCAAACAGAGGAGACAGAGGTATTAATTTTCAGAAAGCAACAAGTAAGCAGTAAAGAATAAAAAAAACACACTGGAGTGTGTTTTCTTCAAACAAGGGAGGGCAACTTAACAGGTGACTATAATATAAGTGAATATAACATATTAATTAACAAAAAGCAAGAACAAGAAATATCAACACATTCTATCAGGGAAAAACATGGAGCAACTTCTACAGACACAAGGCAAAGGGGTCTTGATGTTTGCAAGACGTCGTCAACGGACTGATGAAATTGCTTCAGAACATGAAGAGTTAAGGAATAAAGGTATACCTGTGGAAGCATTTGTGGAACCTGAGACTGATGAGTCTTCAGTGCACCCACCTCAGGAGGACTTGACTTCTGTCCAGCAAAATAAACAAATCAATCAGCCTCCAAAGTATCTGAAAAATCAAATCCAACAGCAGATCTTTCAGAAGCCAAACTCTGGTATAAATGGTATGGAATCTTGTAAAAATTCTTCAGCATCCAAAACCCTTGTTTCCAATAGAACAGCTAAGCCTTTTCTGATTGTTTTTAATCAATCACCAGCACAATTTCCTCTTCTTAGTAATGCCCCAAACCCAACACTGAATAAATCTGAAAATATTTTCAAAATTCCAGTTCCAGTAAACACAAGCCCAATGGTGTGGTCACCCACAAGAGATATAATTGCCTCTCGTGATGAAAGGATTGTGGTACCAGCAATCAAGACTGGAGTTCTGCCTGAAATGAGAAGAAGAGGAACAAATAAGACCAACACTAAAGAGCTTCTAGAGGAAGACTACTTAGGTCTTGGTGCTGAGGCTTGTAATTTCATGAAAACTCCAACCATCAGACCAAAACACCCTCCACCAGTTCTTCCCAAACCTACTGTAAAACCACATTGTCCATCATGGTCTCCAGATGATAATTCTGCTGGCAGTCCCATAACACCTTCAAGTCCTCTTCCCCCAAAACAGGACTGGGTTCCACCTCGACCTCAACCAGCTACGAAACCCTGGGCCCCCTCACCATTTAATACTATGCCACATCAGCATGCATCTGATTATTTACCAACCAAATCATCAGCTACATATAAACCTACCTGGACATCAGGACCACATCAGACAAGCACTGCTGCAACTTCATCACACTCAAAGTGTCTATGGACTAAACCACAAGCTGATAGCAGTTCTGTGGTTTCCTGCCCACCCCAACGAGCTAGCTCTTATTTCTATCCATCCAAAGTTCCACCAGTTTCTTCAATTTCAGAAATAGGTTCCTCTGATGGCCAAATCTTTAAGGGAAAAGGTGCAGAACTCTTTGCTAGGCGACAAACTCGTATGGAGAAGTTCATAATAGATTCTGAGACGGTACAAGCCAACAAAGCCAGATCCCCCTCACCCACATTGTCCATGCCGAGTGCTTGGAAATATTCCACCAATGTTCAAGCCAATACTCCTGTCTCCTATAAACCCACAGTGTCTCCTCTCTTCCGTCTAGACAAACAGAAGCAATCTCCTCCTGCAACGATCAAGGAGAAACCAAAGACAGCACCGAAGCATCTCAGTGTTATAGAGGTGATGAAGCATCAACCTTACAAACTGGACTCATCCCTTTTTACCTATGGATCCAATGCTGAAGTAAAGCATTCAAGCCCCAAAACATCCCCCATTCCTCCTGCAGATACAAAGCGAGCCCAGGTCTATAGCCAGACCTATCAGCATGCTGCATCACCTGTCATGTCTACAGCAATTGGTCAGTCATACCAGAAAGGTGCGCTGGATAAACTAAGTGGACCGGTGAGTGTTCCTTATTCTTTTACTCATCAGTCTACTCCAGCTGTGGCTTATCCCTCTGAACAGGCTGTGATCAGGAAAGTGCCTGCACCATCTATAAAGCGTCAATTAGCACCTTCTACTATGGCTGTGAGCAATGCTTTTCTGTCCACTTCCACTTTCCCTATGAATAATTCAATTAGTTCTAGATGTAGTTTTCCATTGGCTCCAAAGCCCAGATTTTCTGTAAACAAATCAACTGTTAGTGGAAAGCAATGGAAACCGGTTATCATGTTGCACTGAAATTAGGGTTTTACCTATATAAAGCAGATGTGTTTGTGTAAACTATAAAAAATTTAACTATAGTAAGTTAGTTACTTGGTTGGTTATTGTTTCAGCTGCTGTATTTCTTTATTTAACCTGCCAGGGAATCAGTCTCTTAAGTATAGGATAGGATAGGACAATACAAACATGCAATACTATAAAGTATAAAACTTTAAACTTATAAACTAAAAAATAAGAAAAAATAATGTCAGGAATGTGTAATTTACACCAGCCCCTTTATTAAGTATACCTGTTCAATTGTATGTTAACAGAAATATCTAATCAGCCATTCACATGGACACAACTAAATGCATTTAGGAATGCAGAGGTGATCAAGACAACTTAAGTCTAAGTGCAAACCAAGCATCTTAATCAGGAAGAACAGTGATGTAAGTGACTTTGAATGTAGCATGGTTGTTGGTGTCGGATGGGTGTGAAGAATTTACTATGTGGGCTTATGGTCTGAGATGAGGGCAGCTCAGTGATCTCTCAGTGGTAGACTGTGTTCCTTGGGAGAAAAAGAGAAATAGCAGAGAAAGAAATTATTTTAAAGGATTATTTTATGAACTGAGGCATGTAATATAATAATGCATATAAATGTATAGAGCTGTGGCCTCACAGCAAGAAGATCCCGGGTTCGAGCCCCGGTTGGGCTACTCAGGAAATTTCTTCTTGTGTTTGCGCATGTTTTCTGAGTTTGCTTCCGCATTCCAACGACATGCATGATAGGTTAATTGGTGTCTCTAAATTGCCTGTTAGTGTGTAAATGTGTGTGGGCACCCTGTCTAGGGTTGTTTTGGGTTTGCACTGGCTTTCATGTGACCCTAAAACTAGGGTTAAGTGGATACAGAAATGAATTATACTAGAATTGTCCAGTGAATTATAATGTGTTTACAGTATTGTATAATCCTATGCATTATTGTACACAGAAGGGATAGTCTAGTGCAGTAATATTGTAACAGGTAATAGATGCCAGGTAATTATATACAGGTAATTTCAGACATGTAATTTTGTGCAAGTAATTTTAGACAAGTGCTCTGTGCAAAATTATTGTTTAATTCTCTGAGTATAAAATAAAAACAAAAAAATGTTTTGTTATATATATATATATATATATATATATATATATTTATTTATTTCATATAAGAACAGAAAGTGTTATATTATGTTGTTACTTTCAATAAATCTTGAGGATTGCTCAGAGTGTGTTTTGGACAATTCAGCACTTTAGTCAGTTAAACTGACAGTTAAACTTTTTGTAGCTTTTTTCATTATTAACTTATTACCCGAATCCCAGCCGAGCAGAATCTGATTTACAAATTCCTGATGAACTGTGCTGATATTTTAATGTGTGTACTACTGTAGTATGATCTTGTAAAATTTGGCTTATTCTTCTCATATTTCTCTAAAATATTGCAATTTATTAAAAGTTTCTTACAGATTCCTTTCTAATTTCTTTCAGCTCCTTGACTTTCTTCTTTTATTCTTACATCACTCTGTTATCACATCTGTTTGTACCAGCTGAGAAAGATACTACATACTCCAAATATACTGCTACTGTACTTCTAAAAATGTAACAAACAATCACAGGATTAGGAAAGCCTGGCTAATAACAGGTTAGTACACCTTCCTGATTAATTACAGCACACAGACTTCACGAACAGACTTCACAATGGTGGTGAACATCCTCCATAAGCCCACTGCAGCAGCTCTGCAAGTTAATTTGTGAGAATGATTTTTAATGGTTCCTCCGGTCTTGATTACATGGTACAGAAACAGAATATGTGTTTAAACACAGACACCATCCCTCCAAACTACAAATATGAGACTGTCTATTTGCCCATATCTGCTAAATTCTCGATTGTGTTGTACAACGACAGACAAACACCTTATATAATAGTCAAGTGTGATGTAAACATTAAATAAAGTGATTATATTCCATTAGCCCGTATAGCTAAGTTGTTAGAGTGTGTGCTGCTTGAAATTGAAAAACTGTGCTTTGACTCCCCAGGCCTGCAGTCAGCTTATCCCTAGCCATAGTGCAAATTTGTGCAGCCTACAATCGCCAAGCGATGACAATGTATGGCATGACATATACCACCAGTCAGGTGTACCTAATCCAGTGAGAATTCAGTGTATATATTTATTATTATTATAAAACTTGTCTGTATCATAACATCAGCTTGCAATAAATGTTATCAGTTTAATATCTTGACACATATTTGCCCCATAATTTATCTTTTTTTAAGTGACTAGCACAAATATTCACCTCAATATTCGTATTTTTGCTCTTATTGTCATTACATTCACCTTGAGAAATCTTTAAAGGATGATTATTAGACAGTGTAGTTTGTGATTTAAAAATTCTGGCATTTTTTATACATACTGTATATAAATTTAACTGTATTCTATCTGACCGCATGTTGTTTGTTTCACACTGCATCAAAGTTTACTTCTTCCTAAATATAGCTTCATGCATGGCTACAACACGCTCTTTATAATAAACACGGCTTCTGTTCAGTAACTCGATAAAGTTCTCAGCTAGAGGGCACTGAACGCCTTTATAAAATCAGTCAGTGCTGAAATGCTTTCTCTGCTGAAATAAATAACCTCAACACTTTTATTTAATATCACTGTTCTGGATTATTATTAAGTTCTGGATATATTCTATATAAGAATATATTAAACTATAAACCAGGGCCATACCCAGGGCTGGAAATTAGGAACATTCTTGGGGCCATGTATTGAGAGGGAACTCGCATGGCACTAGAATTAAGTAAGAGAGGATCACTAAATTCGATGGCATCGCTAAATTCTTTCATAGCGCCCAGATTTTTTAGCTGTCCCCCTACTAAAAACAAACCATAAACATCTGTTTGCAATGTAATGATGTGGAATAATTAAATACTGACAAATAAAAAACAAACACCAGGTGGCAGCAAAACAAACAACCATAAGACACTAGAAGTAAAAATCGTGTGGAATTCCTGACATCATGACCATCCTGTCCACGTATGTCTTTCTTGTCTAGATATACAGCCGGAGCCGCTCAATCTCTCTGCCTTGGAGACACGCCTCCATGTCCACCCTGTCACTTGGGTCCAGTTCCACACATGGACTGATGGGCAGACAGATGTCCTGGACTGAACATCCTGAATCTTCTCTGAGCCCCCTGTCTGGTACAAGTGAAGTCTTTGGCTTAGATAAAATACATAACCCGATGATAAGTGATTTCCACACTAATGTAAATAGGAGGTCGCTGTCGGAGGAAAAGCTGGTGGTTTGCGGTCCACCGTTCAGACCAGCGCAGCCTCTTCCACTGGGAAGCCGATACAGCACAACCGCTTCTCTTCCCAGGAACTTCTCTCCTCACTCCCAGCATACACAGTCACACAGAGTCAGCTGGAGGATGTAGAGAAATTTGACACACAATAAAAATGAAAAGTATAAATATAGAGAAACAGGAGGATAGAGATGTTCGGTACAGTAATGATGGATGTAAAGTGATGTAGGGTTTGATTACAGATGCTGAAGATGTTTATAAATTTTACTATACAGCAGAAATGAAGATAAAGAAATACACAAGGAAGTTAAAATTTTTTATTAAATTTAAAACCTGAACAGCTGTAAGCACACATATCACTTTAATATTTTATATAACGTTTGAGTTAGAAATGAATCTTAGATGTGTGAGAATAATAATGCTAATAATTACTGTTGTTTGTCATTCGGCATTTCTCAGTATTAGAAAATTTCTGTGTGGAGTTCTGATGTTCTCCCCATGTTAGTGCTTGTTTTCTCCGGGTACTCCTGCTAATAATAATAATAATAATAATAATAATAATCAGTGGCATAGTGGCACAGTGGATAGTACTGTTACCTCACAGCAAGAGGAAATTTCTGTGTCTAGTTTGCAGTTTCTCCCCGTGTTCACGCATTCCAAAGACATGCATGTAAGGTTAACTGATGTCTCTAAATCGCCCATTATTGTGTGAATGTGTGCATGATTGTGTGTGTCCTGTTTAGAGTCTGCCCTTGCGCCCAGAGTTGGCGGGTGGGCACTGGCTTCCCTGTGACCCTAAAACTAGGATTAGGTGGGTATAGAAAATAAATGAAAAATAATAATTGTGACAATGATGCCTGGAAGTGATAATAATAATAATAATAATAATAATAATAATAATAATAATAATAATAATAATAATGTGCCTCTGGAATTGTATTGACAATTATATGCTTATAGTTTCTTTTAAATCAGTTGTAAAGTGACTATTATTCCTAAATAAAAATGAAAGGAAATGAAATTTATAAGACACAGAAAAAACAGAATTTTGAATAAATAAATGAATAAATAAATTAATTAATTACAGAGAGAAAGTCCATATGAACGAAAGTATTAATTAATAAAGAAATAAAAACAAAAATTGGTTGAAAGAAAGAAGGAAAGAAAGAATGAATGAATAAACATAGATAGCGTACAGACACACATACACACACTATCCAGTCACATTTCATTGTCAATATGGTAAGCCTGCTCTAAAATTAGTCTACTGCTGTAAGCTGCTATTCCAACACCCTCTCTCTCTCTCTCACACACACACAAACATGCACACAGACACACACAGGCACACAGACACACACTCCCCTAGCCCTGAATACTGAATGTAGAAGTAGGAGAAAGGAGTCTGCGTGTGTATAGGTTTGGAGGTCACCTCACAACTTCCAAGTGGACCAGCACACGCGTACACACACACACACACACATATTCAGGTAGGGAAAAACTTTTCTCAGTAGTCCATAATGCGTAAGCATGATTTTATATATATATATATATATAATTTTATAAATGTTATGTCTGTGTGTGTTTGTGATGACCTTGTGACTTTTTGCTGGAATGAGATTTGTGTGAAAATAACAGGAGAGAGTGTGTTGTGTGTTTGTACCACTTAAAAATCACTATGATGTTCTTGATCAAGCTTTAAAGTTATACTGTGTGTAATTGTATTTATGTGTGTATGTGCACGAGTCAGAGATAGGAATTGAGCTACATGGCATGAAAGGCTATGAATGATAAAGGTTAGGATGTGTTGTTTGTGTCAATGTTATTCTGGGTCAGTGTCAGTTGGTTTAAGTCAGTGTTCATTGTTTTAAGTCCATGTCAGTTGTTTTGAGGTTTGAGTCAGTGTAGTTTTAAGTCAGTGTCAGTTGTTTTGAATCAGTGTCACTTGGTTTAAGTCAGTAGGGTTTTGGTCAGTGACCATTTTTTTAATTTAGTGTCATTTGTTTTAATTCAGTGTCCATTATTTTAAGTCCATGTCAATTGTTTTGAGGCTTGAGTCAGTGTTACTTGGTTTTAGTCAGTGGGGTTTTGGTCAGTTGTTTTGAGTCAGTATCCATTTTGTAAGTCAGTATCAGTTGGGTATAGTCAGTGCAGTTTTAAGTCAGTGTCAGTTGATTTGAGTCAGTGTCTCTTGGTTATATTCAGAGGTGTTTTTGGTCAGTGCCTTTTTTAAGTTAGTGTCAGTTGTTTTGATTCAGTATCAGTTTTGAATCGTCGTTAGATGTTTGAGTCAGTGAATCTTTAAGTCAGTGCCAGTTGTATTAAATCACTGTCAGTTAATTTGAATCAGTGTCAGTGCTACTTGGGTTGAATTAGTGTTGTTTTGAGTCAGTGCTACTTGATTTGAGTTAATGATGTTTTGAGTCAGTGTCAGTTGTTTGAATCAGTGTCAGTTGTTTTGAATCTGTGTCAGTGGTTTTGATTCAGTGACACTTGGTATTAGT
Organism: Aspidoras spilotus; assembly: GCA_028565295.1. NCBI lineage: Eukaryota > Metazoa > Chordata > Actinopteri > Siluriformes > Callichthyidae > Aspidoras > Aspidoras spilotus. The sequence continues at coordinate 74,270 of JAOUQV010000028.1, read as the reverse complement.
CTGTGAATTATTGTTAGATGTGAGTCAGTATCACTTTGTGTGCATGTGTCAGTTATTTAGAGTCAGTGTCACTTGGTTTGAATCAGTCAGTTGTTTTTAATTGTGTTAATAGGTTTGAGCCAGTGTTAGGTTTTTCAACTGTGTCTGTTGTTTTGAGTCACATATCACACATTTATATATGTTTCACACAGAAAATATGATGTCCATCAGAAACACAGTTTACTATAAATAAAAGACACAGTGTCATGATTAAGTCTTCGAAGTTCTCATATTATTTTTAGATAAACTTTAACCCTTTAAAACAAACACACACCTTCCTGAAAACAAACTTATATACTTATATACTTCAGTATATACTTAATTTATATACTTTACACTTATATACTTATATACTTCATTGTAACTCCTTGATAACATTATAGTAACTATAGTATAAATATTATAATATTGCCATACCTTTATGACCTCATTATAACTATCAAAATTGTATTGTAAATAACATTCAAATAAGCAGTTTATTTGATTTAGTTTAATTAATGTTGAAATTTAGCCTAATTTGCATAATCAATTATAATATTTCAATAGAGAAGAAAGCAGCATAAATAGCAGCTATCCTGTTTGGAGAAACTCAGTGAGACTTTAACACTTTCCAACTGTTTAAAATCATTCAGCTGAATTAATCTCTCGCTCTCTCTCTCTCTCTCTCTCTCTCTCTCTATCTGACAATTTATACATGTGGATTATTATAAAGAACAGTTCTCTTTAAATGAACAAAAATGTATTTTTAACTAAAGAATCTCAGGAACTGTGACCTCAGTGGATCTTTTATAAACAGTGGCAAAAAGGTGTTATAAAGGTGTTATAAACACTGCATTGAGTTTATAATTCTTAATGAGTCTTTTCCATCCAATCCAGCTCTGTCTCAACTTACTGAACTTCATTATGTCGCGATTCAGCACACTTTCAGCTCAGGAGAGGAAGAAGCAGGCGACTGCCATTTGTAACGAAATCCTCGGCATGGCCAACGGTACAGATGCCACACCCATCATTCCATCAAAACATTTACGCCAACACTGTTTTTATTACACCTATAATAATAACACTAACTGTAATAATATCAACAATACTAAGTCTAACTGTAATAATATAAACTATGAATATAAATAGCAATCCACCAAAGTTAGACCGCACCTGGCTTTGAATGTTACGACCAAAATGCACGATGATAAATTAAGTGAATTAGTTTATGCCTTTTACGGCGGCATAGGGCCGCAGTGGTTGTGAAGGAACCCCAAGAAGGATCCCTGGCTAAGACGACCTTGAAAATTTCTGTTTGGCGTCTGCATTTTCTCTCCGGATTTTCATTGGGTTCTCTGGTTTTTCCCTCAGTCCAAAGACATGCATGCTAGATGAACTGGAAATGCTAAATTGTCTGGTCCTAAGCCCAAAATGGTGATGGTTGCATCAGGAAGAACAAAACATGTGCCATATTGTAATGCGAATGACTCGCTGTGGAGACCCCTGGTGGCAGGGATAAGCAAAAAGATACAAAAAGCATATGTGTTTTGCAAATTTTGGGCTGCCTTATTGTTAATTTTCCCATCGTTAAGTCAAGCTGCGCAGTACACAGTTGACGGCTTGTTTAAATATCGCTAAAATAATAAAAAGGCTCTAAATAATAAATAATAATAGCACTAAATACAATAATAACATGAAGTTAAATTGTAATAATAACACAAAGATTAACAATAACACTATATGTAATAATTGCAACAACACAACAAAGTCCAATTGTAATAATAAAACTCTAACTGCAATAATAACACTAAGAGCTTTATCTACTACCCTGTGCAAGGCGGGTTGCAATGCTCAATGTTATCTAACACCCCACCAGCAGTCTATATTTATGCTTTTTACCTGCATTATTTAAATAGCATTGGTGCTTCCAAGTATATCTACGCTGGTGGTCTTGAAAGTAGATGTGTTCAGGTAAATGCCTGAACACACATATACAACACTGCTTATTAGGCACACATGGACGCGTCCAGTGATCTGCGCCATAAAAATAGCAATCCACAAGAGACACTGACACGCCCTAAATCAAAGTGCTCAGTTGACAGCTTGCCTAAAGATGCTAAAATAGTGCCCTGTAAGTATAACACTAATAAGAATTGTTATAATAACACTAATAGTAATTGTAATAATAACATTAACTGTTATAACAACACTAACTCTAATTGTAATAATTTCTCTTACATTAACTGTATTAAAAGAAAGACATACCAAAAGAGAGAAAGATGAATGGTACATTTTTTTGGCCGCACAGTGTGTTCCATTTTTCCACCTGGTCAATGCTGGGTTTTCAGTTTGGTTCATGGACACATTCTTCTTCACAAGCCAAAAATACCCAGGCAGCGGTACTACCAGTAGATCCCTTTGTGCCTGGTGCGTAGAAAGGTTTATTTTAGAATTGACAGTTCATATGGGGGGGGAGGTTTGGCTGCAGGGAATGGGGATTTGACAAGGAGAGTGATTTCAGTTTGAAGATTATGGACAGCTGCAATGCTTTCATCTCCACAGCCAGGAAGTCCACTGTTTAAATCCGCTCTGATGTCGCAATAAACTATATAAAGCTTCATTTCTGCAACTACACTTATATTCAGTACATACAGCATCTCCATGTAACACTTACTGTATCCTCATAATGTACACCATCTCCATCTAACACTTCCTTATAATGTACACCATCTCCATCTAACACTTCCTTATAATGTACACCATATCTATCTAATGCTTATCCTCGAATTATTCAGTAGTGCAACTCCAACTGACACTTATCCTAATAATGTACATTTCCATCTCACACTTATCTTCATAAAAAACACTATTTTTATCTCGAACATCCTCATAATAATCACTCTTTTCATCTCACACATCTTTATAATGATCACTATTTCCATCTCATACTTAGCATAATGATGATTATTTCCATCTAACACATCCCTATAAATTACACCATCACCATTTAATGCTTATCCTCAAATTGTTCAGTAGAGCAACTCCATGTGACACTTTTCCTAATAATGTACACTAATACCATCTCACCCTTATCCTCCTAATGTACAAGCGGATACTTCAATGTAAGTAAAACTACCCCAACCCACATCGATCTACAGTGCAGAAGCTTAAGCCATAGTCATGGCATTAAAATATGCAGGAGAAAAACATGAAACTTTATTATGCACAGACTCCCAATCCTGCCTTAAAGCTCTAAGATTCCTACATATCAGACCACCCCATCATTCAGGATATACAAAGGGAAATCAGCATTCTGACTTTTATGGGCTACAACATCCAGCTATGTTGGGTACCAGGACACAGTGGGATAGATAGGAATGAAAATGCTGATAAAATAGCCAGAGGAAAATTAAGACAAAACCCAACAAACATAAAAATCTTTTTTACCTAACTCTGTCCTCTGTATCTTCTGCTTTCACACTAACTACCTGAATGTCTACATAGGCTTGTGGTTAAGGAACCAGCCTTGTGACCGGAAGGTCCCTGGTTCGATTCCAAGTACAGACAAGTCATGGCTG
>JAOUQV010000028.1:49737-70574 GCA_028565295.1 Aspidoras spilotus | reverse complement strand
AAGAAGGCCCTACACCATACTAATAAATTATTGTGGTCTAAAACCAGGTGTTTCAGTTTCATTTTCTAACCCCTGTAGCATCAAACATCTCCCTATTTCCATGAGGTATTGTTTAGCAAAAATGGTCTCCATCTAATAGTGTGATTTCCAAATCACACTATTAAAGTAAGAATATATTAAAGATATTAAGGTTGGAAATCGATCGTCTTGTAAAACATTGTGCCGTGAATGCGTCTCTTAGTCTGTCTGTGTCGTTCCCCTTCTCTAGCTCTAGCTTTGATTTAATGCCAATGTGTTTGTGTGGATGTGATATGTGAGTTTTCAGCTTCCCTGCAGCATTTATGTCACTCAGCTTTATTTGATTACAGCCTGTACAGAAAGCAGGGTTTATGTGCAGTGTAGAGAAACGTATAGTGGCATATAATCCAATAGAAAAAAAAAACTCAAGCTTGATTTCCTGTGTGTGTCTCAACAGACAGAAAGTAAAGATTCAAGAAAATAAGCATAATTTGTGTCAAGAAAATATCATCCGCTAACCTGGTAGCATGAAGCTTAGGGAATTTGTTTTGATTTCTACTGCGTAGCCATTTAGTCACTTATTATGTCACATGCTTTTTAAATTATGTCACATGCTGTTTAAAAAAGCAGCTGTTTTTCTCAATGCACATATTTTGCTTTATATTTTTGTAAACTGTATGCGGGCAGCACAGTGGGTAGCGCTGTTGCTTTACAGCAAAAAGGAACCGGTTTCGATCCCTGGGTGGGACGAAATTTCTGTATCAAGTTTGCATATTAGCCCCGTGTTCACGTGGGTTTTCTCCGGGTGCCAGGTTTCCTCCTACATTCAACTGATATGCATGCTAGGTTAATTGCTGTCTTTAAAGTAGCCCTTAGTGAGTAAATGTGTGTGTGATTGTGTGTGTGTGCCCAACGATTTAGTGGAGAAAGGTCTATGGTTGTTTCAGACCTTGCACCAAGATTTACCGGGTGGGCCCTGGCTGGCCCGCAACCCCATGTCAATAAAAATCAGTAAATAAATAAACTAAATGCAGAGGTATACAGAAACCAAACTCTCTTATCTGATGGGGTGATTGATAACATGGCTATGATAATGTTTAGAGGAAGCTTTGCTACCTATACCACACTGATGTGAACTGATTTTCCTTCCCCTGGGGATTTCACTTTTGGCCCAGTGAGTGTTTAGGGTTTCTGGTGCGTCTACTATCTTATTATAGAATATTGTTTTTTCTTTATCTGTCTCTCTCTCTCAAACACACACCTACACACAAGGGGACATGGCATAGCAGGAGACACAGCTACTATTCACCGTTTTTGTCTTGGGCTTCTCTTTCTGCTATATTGCTGACGGGACAATTTCAGATGCTGCATGCTGAAAACTGGATGAAAGGATGACAAGACGTAGGCTGAATTGCAAAGCATTTTCACTCTTCCAGGCTGGTGGGGAATTGAGTTCATATAGTCAAAATCTCTCTTATGCCCACTTACTCTAGCCCCTTTCTATGGGTAATGGATTGCAATATGTGGTGATCTTTAGTCTTGTCACAGAGCACTGCTCTCCCTGCTTGTTTAGTGAAGATGGCTGGGGTGGGGTTGACACACTGGTCAATATGGCTTTATCTGAAACAGCAGGGAGGCCTTTTAGAGTGATAAGGCACCTCAGTGGTCATTCTTTTTTGGTATTATTGTGCATTGCACCACTGTGACTCAAACATTGTGAGCAACTGGGATTTGAGATTTATGCTGTGTGAAATAACTGCAATTTAACGCAGCTAGTCCAGCAAATAGCATGCTTTAGGGATTTGGAAAAGAACTGGAAAACCCTAAAGAAACCCACAAGGAAAACGTTCAGAATAACACACATATAGTAATGCGAGCTCAGAATTGAATCTTCAACTCTATGAACATTTGCATCTCAAATTGCAGGCTCATGTCACATGTTAAATAGATCATTGTTGTAGCTTGATGAGTGTAGCAGGTTTTAAATATTATTATGTAATTCTTTAAGTTATAGCATCCACCATGAGGCAATGTTGTATTGTAGTGAGTGAGAGTGTAGTTTGTGTGTATGTGAATATTTTAATTTAGTGTCCTAGTCCCTGTCCCCATTCAGGGCATAGATGGCTTGTGGAAAGAAGCTCCTTCTCATTCTCTCTGTGTTAGTCTTCAGGGTTCTTATGCGTTTCCCAGAGGGCAACAGAGAAAATAGTCCATTGTTGGGATAACTGAGGTCTTTCACAATCTTTTTGGCCTTGGTCCAACACCGCTTCTTGTAGATGGACTGCAGATCTGGAAACTCCATCCTAGTTATTCGCTCTGCTGAACATCTCACTCGTTGTAGCGCTTGCCTGTTCTGCTTGGTGCTGTTCCCGAACCAGTCTGCGATGTTCCCCTGTGAGGATGCTCTCGATGGTGCAGGAGTAAAAGGATTGTAGTACCTTGAAGGGCAGTCTGAAGTCCCTCAGTCGTATCAGGTGGTATAGGCGCTGACGAGCCTTCTTTGTTATGGTGAGATGGTCACTCCAAGGTACTTAAAGCTTTCTACTCTTTCCACTGCCGTTCCACTGATGTGGACAGGTTGATAGCTCCTCTGCTGTTTCCTGCTAAAGTCCACAATCAGCTCCTTTGTTTTACTGGCTTTTAGGTGGAGATTATTATCCTGGCACCAATTCTCCAGGGTTCTAATCTCTTCCAGGTAGGCCCACCACAATTGTGTCGTCAGCAAACTTTATGATGTTGGTAGAGCTGGAAATGGCAGTCTGAGGTGTACAGCAAGTACAGTAGAGGGCTAAGGACACAGCCCTGAGGGGCTCTGGTACTGAGCGTGACGGTGGGTGAGACATGCTTTCCTACCCGAACTGCTTATGGTCTGTTTGTGGGGAAGTTGGAGATCCAGTCACAGATGTGTTAAATGCTGAACTGTAGTCCACAAACAGCATTTTGACATAATTAACCCTTCCAGCATCCAGATGTGTCATTAATGTGTGAAGAAGTTAAGCGATGGCATCATCTGTGGAACGGTTTGGACGGTATGCAAACTGAAACGGGTCCAGTATGTCGGGCAGAGTTTAGACAGAGTGTTTAACAGAACTTTTTCTTTATGCTTGATATTCTGCAGGCCTTTGTGTTTTACTTGACAGATTATATATATGAATTCAATTTACTTAATCTATGTTTATTCTAGTGTCATGAAGTGTTTTGGTGAATGGTTTGTGTGGTGTCGGGTTGTTGTTGTGATCTGTACTAAGAGGTAGTTGTTGTAGTGACAGGTTACAAAACCCCAATTCTAATGAAGTTGTGGCATTGTGTAAAACATAAATAAAAATAATACAATAATTTGCAAATCATTTTCAACCGATATTTAATGAAAATGATAAAATAACAATACAAATACAAAATATTTCATGTTCAAAATAATACACTTTATTGTTTTTTACAAATATTCACTCATTATGAATGTGATGCCTGCAACAGATTCTAGTGTTGACCACAATGTTAGATCACCTTTCCTTTTAACAACACTCAATAAGTGTTTGGGAACTGAGGACACTAATTGTTGAATCTTTGTAGGTGGAATTCTTTCCCATTCTTGCTTGACGTACAACTTCAGTTGCTCAGCAATCCTGTGCTTCATTGTCACATTTTGTGCTTCAAAATTTTCAATGGAATACAGGTCTGGACTGCAGACAGACCAGTCTAGTACCCACTTTGTGTAAAGCCATGTAGCATGCAGTTGCTCATGACTGAGCCTTTCAGAGCTTCATTTATACTCTCACCTGTTTCCAATTAACATTTGGAATGTTCCAAACAGGTGTTTTTTGAGCATTACTCAACTTTCCCAGTCTTTTCTTGCCCCTGTCCCAACTCTGTTGAAACGTGTTGTAGGTATCAAATTCAAAATGAGTATTTAATTATATGTAATGTTTGAACTTTGTAGTGTATTCAACTGAATATGAATCGAAAAGGATAAGGGAGAACATACAAACTTCACACAAAAATTTCCACAAAAATCTTCTTGCTTTAAGGCCACAGCACTATCCACTGCAGCACCGTGCCTCACTCAAATCATCGTATTCTGTTGTTATTTATGGTTTACACAACATTCCAACCTTGGAATTGGGGTTGTATTATTAAGGGTTTGTTGTGATAATGATTTACGGAAGTTATGAGTTGTTGTGGTCATTGATAATTGTAAAGAGGGTTTGTTCTTATGAGTTTTTTTGGCTTGATTGGTTTTTCTGGTGACAAGATGTTGTGCTAATGAGTTATTGTAGTTTCAGGATGTTGTTATGGCAGGTTGTTTTTGTGATGGGTTGTTGAGATGGGTTGTTGAAGTTAAAGTTTGTACAAGAAGTTGTATTGAAGTGTTGTTAAAGTTCCTGGTTGTTTTGTTGGCAGGTTATGGTAGTCACTGTTTTTTTTGCTTATGGGTTGTTGTGGTAACTGATTTTAGTGACAAGTCGTGATGGATTGTTAAGGCGATGTAGATTTTGCATTGACTGGTTGCTAAATTAGCGGCTAGACCTTCAATAGTCTTAAATGTAAAAATCAGAATTTTGCGTTTAATTCTTATGTTAATAGGCAACCAATGGATCCGTTGAAGGACTGGAATGATATGATCATATTTGTTTGTACAAGTTAAAATAACAGGCAATAGGTTCTCCCTGTGCTCACATGGGTTTTTCCGGGTGCTCTGGATGTTAGGTTAATTGGTGATTCTAAAGTTTCCCTTAGTGTGTGTCATTGTGTGCCTATGATGTCAGGGGTTGTTCCTGCTCTCGTGCCCAGAGTTGCTGGGTGGTCACCGGCTGCCCTGTGACCCTTGGATTAAGCGGGTATATAACATGAATGAATAAATATACAGGTGCTGGTCAAAAATTAGAATATCATGAAAAAGTTGCTTTATTTCAGTAATTCCTTTTAAAAATGTCTATCAGTCTGTGGCACTGCGCAGGTGTTATGTCATTCATGTTCAAAAAACATTCAAAAATGTGGGAGAGATTTACAAAGACTGGACTGCTGCTGGAGTTGCACAAACATATGCAAAACATGGGTTTTAGCTGACGCATTCCTTGTGTCACATTCCTTGTCCACTCTTAAACAAAGTCAGCGTCATTAGCATCTAAAGACAAAAGGGACTGGGCTGCTGCTGAATGGTTTAAAGTTCAGTTTTCTGATTAAAGTAAATTTTGCATTTCCTTTGGAAACCAAGTCTGGGCAAAGAGAGGAGAGGGACAGATTTCAAGTCTCTTGATGTTTTCCAGTCAATGATGGTTTGGGAGCCATGTCATCTGCTGGTGTTGGTTTACTGTGTTTTTTGAGGTCCACGGTCAATGCAACTGTCTACCAGGAAGACAAAGCTCACCTCATGCTTCCTGCTGCTGACCAACTTTTGGGAGATTCTGATTTCAATTTCCAACAGGACCTGGTACCTGCACACAGTGCCAAATCTACAAATACTACCTGGTTTATGGATCATGGTATCCCGGTACTTAATTGGCAAGCAAACTTACCAGACCTTAACATTATAGAAAATCTACGGGGTATTGTGAAGAGAAAGATGTGACATGTCACCTGTATGCGCTTGTATCCTACCCAATGGTACTATAATATCTTGCTGTGAGGCCATTGCACTATCCACTGCGCCACCATGCCACCGCTTTATAATAAATGTTCAAATTAAAATTTGTTTAAAATAATATAGATTTAATTTTAAAGACAAAGACTACATAAAAAATCTTTCAAAGAAGTCTTCATGATAATCACCCAGTTAGTAATAGTTGCAGTGACTGTTGCTGTTTAGGTTTAGTGTGATGGCAGGTTTTGTAGTGTCATGATGGTAATGGTAGTGAAGTTTGGTGGTAACAATGGGTTTTTGTAGTGATGGGTAGCTGTGCTAATTAGTTGTTGTCTATACATCGTATTAAAATTAGAAAAAAGGTATTAACAAAAGGTATTAACTGCATCCATTTTAAATGTATTTTAGATTATGTGCCTTTTGAAAATTTACTACTTGTATATATTTATTTTATATATTTATTATAACAATTTTTTTATCACAAAATAACACCATATAATTTATCTAAAACAAGACATGAAATGAATGTAGGCTAAATTTATGTGTTAATATAAAAAATATATATTTTACTTACCAGCAACTGTAAGATTTTGTGAAATATACTGTCGGTATTTGAATCAAGTGTGGATGATATTCCTGTACCGTGCTGGCAGTGTTTACATCATAAACACAGCAGAAAGTTCATTTCCAGCTTTGGTAACTGACAGTTCCATTCTGTGTTTTGCATGTTTATTCGTTTTCAACATGGTTACAATCTAAAACACTTAAGCAAATGAACTAATTATGCAAATTTAGTGTGTGTAATTTGTCGTGTAATTTAGTGTGACAAACACTGTAGTGTAGAGCACAACCAAGACTTTTTGTTGCTTTTCATAATTTATATTTTCATTTCCATTAAAATGAGAAACGTGATCCTCTAAAGACCAGCATAATCTATTCCTAATCAGAAAAGGTTGTGACAGTAGAAAATCGCAAAAAAACAGCATTTATTACATTAAATTTGACTTTTAATTTATTAGAGACAGTATGAATCCAAGCTATTTCTGTTTGTCATTTTATTTGTTAACATACATGAATAACAAACACATTCTGTAACACTTTCCAAAAAATTAGAGGAATATAAGAATAAATATAAGAATATATGAGATTAGCATAAACTTAAATTGGTTGAAAGTAGCCTTATAGACAAAAAATGCAGTTTACAAAAAAATAAGATATTAATGAAATATTAAAGAAAGAGAGAAGAAGCATAGCTAAGTGACAGTTTGTGTGCTATATTTTCTGGTGATATATTCTCTAGAAAAAGAGCGAAAGAGAGAGCTGCTGTTTTGGGAGTGGGTTGCTATGACATCTTCATTCAAGTCTGAAAAGAATTCATTGGCTATGAAAAGACTAGCGTCACTAACACTGTCATCACCATGGTGGTTTTCTGCTGGTGTGAATGACCTGATATAACACACACAAAACTCCTTAACCAAACTGATCTCAGATCTTCTGCTAATACTATATATAACATACACACACAGGTTATTATATAAAACCGATTTCAGACATGCCAGCTTCACCTTTTGTGTAAATGTCAGGTTGCAACACTGGCTTTATATAAAGTATATGGATTCAGCTCAGTCTTTAAGACCATGCATTAGACAATAAAGAAGAGACCAGCACAAACTTAAAGTAATTTTGTTCGAAGTTGTCTTGGCAATGTGATGTAAGAGTATCATTTTGGTATCATTTCTTATGAATAATTTCACTGATTTCATGTTGCTGTTAAACTTCATACAGTACTTCATACAGTAATCTTTTTTTTTATAAATTACGACCCAATCTTGGCTTTTAAGTGACTTTGCAACACATGTTCACATTAATTTTAAAATGTAAAATTATACATTTGTGAGGTCGGCCCCTCCTTTCAATAAAAAGGCTACAACTAAGACATGATGCAAAACATTTTCTGCAGAATTAAGAGAACTTTATTTTGTTAACTGTGATGATTGCAGCCAACTCAACCATAATTTTTGTGTCAGCATTTATATTTCATGTACTTGCAATATCTGCTAAATTAATGAAAGAGAAGAAAGGAATATTTTAAGGAGCTGAAAGAAGAGGTATAGAAATTATGGAACAAGTGGTGGTAAAGGATAAGGTAAGGAAAGCTTTGAAAAGGATTAAAAAGGAAAAAACAGTCAGATCTGATGACATACCAGTAGAGGTATGTAAATGTATAGGAGAGATGGAAATAGTGTTATTGACTAGATTATTCAATGAGATTTTTGAGAATGCCTGAGAATGGAGGGAAAGTGTATTTGTACCGATTTATAAAGAACAAAGGCAGGGTGCCGATTTGTAGCAATTACAGGGGCATAAACTTGATGTGCCACACAATAAAGATTTGGGAGAGAGTTGTTGAAGCTAGGCTTAGAATAGAGGTGATTGTTTGTGAGCAGCAGTATGGTTTCATGCCAAGAAAGAGCACCTCACATGTGATTATTGCTAAAAGAGTAATGATAGAGAAGTATATAAAAAGTCAAAAAGATCTACTTGTGTGTCTTTGTGGATTTAGAGAAAGCTTATGGTAGGGTAACAAGGGACGAACTGTGGTGCTGTATGAGAAAATCTGGAATGGCTGAAAAGTATGTTAGACTGTCGCAGGACAGGTATAAATACAGCATGATATTGGTGTAATGTACTGTAGAACTGGCAGATAACTTCAAGTTGAAGGTGGGACTGCGTCAACGATCGGCTCTGAGTCCCTTCCTGTTTGTTCTGGTGATAGATAGACAAACAAATGAGATCAGATAGATATCGCCATAGACTATGATGTTTGCAAAATACATTGTGATCTGCAGCTAGAAGAGAACTTGGAGAGATGGATATTTGATATTTCTTCCCAGTTGCTCAAAAGTCTGGAAATGCCGTTGTCATATATTGTGCTTCATAATGCACCACACATTCTCAATGGGAGATAGGTCTGGACTGCAGACAGGCCAGTCTTCTAGCCACACTCTTGAATTATAAAGCCACGCTGTTGTAAGACATGCAGAATGTAGCATGCTTGAATGGTAGCACATGTTGTTCCAAAACCTGCATTCCAGCATTTCAGCATTAATCGTTACCCATGCCATGGGCACAAACACACCCCATACCATCAGAGATGCTGGCTTTTGAACTTTGCACTGATAACAATAAATGATTTCCAATTTTTTATTTTTTTTTAAATGACTTGTCAGATCACAATCTATCTCAGATAAGCTCAGGGCCAGAGAAGCTAGCTGCATTTCTTGTTCTTGTTGATATATGGCTTTTGTTTTGCAAAGTTTTAACTAGCACTTGAAGAAGGAGTGATAAACTGGGTTTCTCTGACAGTTGTTTTCTGAAGTGTTCCTGATCCCATTTGGTAACTGCTAATCTGCTAACTTGCAGATATATATATATATATATATATATATATATATATATTATATATTGTTATATATTATTGTTAGTTATAAGGTTATGTATTAGATATATACAGATTGTATTGTATCACCCAAATGAGGATAAGTTCCCTTACAGTATGAGTCTGGTTTCTAGGATCTAGGTTTCTTCCTTACGTCCTCAGGGAGTTTTTCCTTGCCACCGTTACTTATCTGGGATAAAACATTATCTGTAAAGCTGCTTTTGGAAAATGTTTATTGTTAAAAGCGCTTTATAAATAAAATTGAATTGAATATCCAATAACCTACTACCATCAGGGGCCACTACAGGGATAGGGCTAATCCACTGGTTCCACTGCTAGACCCAGTCTCTGACCTAGGTCAGAGCCTATGAAATATTCTGTGGCTTCCAAATTGATAAAGTCTGGCTTGATAGTTGATTTCACAGCCTTGGACTACCAGAAGAATAAGTCCATGAAACAAGGGAATCTTAGGCTCTGCTCTCACAGCCTCCCTTACTCTGTGAGAGGGTTTGCATTTAAAATATAATTTCAAAATATCTTTTTTCCTACCCTTATGACACACACTATGAACCTTGAGGGTGTGTTGCCATGTGGATTACTGAAAAGCACCCCAGTTCTTTACACTGTGCTCATCATATTTGAGACTTGAATTCAGACCACGTGGTATAAGAAAATAGGGCTTCCCTATTTCTGACACTTTCAGCAGCTAGGGTTCTGGACTTAATGGTGTACTCAACCACTTAGAGTAAGCTTGTCTTGTCAATCAGGTGGAGTCCCTAATCCCACGCAGAAGTTGAAAGCATGACTGACAAATCATTTGACAAATAAAGCTCCCAAAGGGTCATAGCCAAACTTAGTGCCTTCCAAGTTAGGCTGGAGATCATGAATACTACCTTGGAGCTTTCTGTTTGGGAACGACAAGAGATGTTGTAGATAAGTAAAATTGGACTGGGAATCCCCTACATTTATCTGGCTCCCGATCATAGATGGCTATCTACATTAGGTGCAGGTGGGAGCAGGTGCAGGTAAATTGACAACCAGCTGGGGAGGGAGAGAACCAAGGAAGCTATCAGGTTGGCCAGTTGAGGCACAACCTCTCAGAACAGCAACCACTATCAGTAGAAAAAGAAAAGAAATTAAATAATGTTCCCATCAGCATCTGGGCTTAAATTGAGAATGTGCTTTGAACTGAACTGTGAGCTGGCGTCTTATGACTTACAGGAATTTACAAATAAAATATTATATGCCTCAGATGGAAGGCTTACACGAGAAAAGGCCACTACCAAAGGACGGAGAGAGAGAAAAATGAAGTTTGCTTTTATGAAGCAGTCCCTGTGTGTAAAGCTGTCACCAAGATAGTAAGAGATTAGAGGAAAAGGCAGATTGGGAGCCGACATGCCAGAAAGGGCTTTTGAGGGGAGGAAGGAAAGAATTAGTGAATTTTCTAATCTGTCTCTGCCCCAGATTACCTGAGTTATCCCTACCGCCTTGGTGGTATTTGGTCCAATGTTCCAGTGTCCCTAACATGATCATCAAAAATAGCAATTGTGCGACACTGAGTCTAGCTTATCATTTGCTTAAACAGAGACTCGTGCAACTGTTTGATTATAATTAGCATGGTCATGTTAGAAATATATAGTTATGACTGCCCTATCACTGGCGACAACTGTCAGCTGTGCAGTGCTTCCCCATGGTTAGCGGCAGAGGTGCTTGTCCCACTGTTTTTAATGGCGTAATTATACCCGTGTTTCTGGCTTAAATATGAACACTATAAAGCAATGATTTAATATAACTATTATTAGTTAGCTGTCTAGGGAGTGAGTTTTTACTAGATTTTCAAACACAGCCTACATATAAATCAATCAAATAAAAGCATCTGTCCACAACACAGAGACAGGCCTGTCACGACTCTATGTAGGTGTGGGGAAGAGAACATGGATACAACAGCAGAATATATGTCTATTTAAAGGTGAATGAATATGTGAATAAAAGTTTGTTTTCACAAAAAAATAAGAAAGGTGCCCATAGAAGGATAAAAAATTTCCGGGACAGACAGTAAAAAAAGACAAAAATCAATACTATTTAAAGAATTGGCCTAATATTTCTTTCAAATTTAAGTTAATGCTGACAATGTTGATGTATGCACCTTGATTTGCTCTTAATACAAAATTTGCATGTAAATACAAACATTTTAAACAAACTTTGTTTCCCAATTTTCCAACCTGTGACGATCCTAATCCTGTCAATCCTGGTCACTCCTAACAAAAACCTCAACATCTTAAGCTCTGCTACTTCCAGCTCTGCTTCCTGTCCCTTAGTCATTGCCACTGTCTCTAAATCACGCAACTAGGCTGGTCTCACTTCTCACTATTTCCTTTTACTTTCGCTGCAACCCTTTTTCACACATCACTCTTGACACTTTTCTCTACCCACTCCTGCCTGTACTCTGTTCTTCACCTTTTTTACACACTTGGACAGTTGATTCTAAGTATCTGAAATCCTGCACCATTGTAACCACTTCTCCCTCTAGCCTGACTGTTCCACCTGCCTCTCTCTAATTCACACATGTATTCTTTCTTACAAATGTCGACTTTAATTCTCCTCCTTTACAGAGCATACCTCCACCTCTCCAAGTTGTCTTCTAGCTGTTCCCTGCTCTCACTACAGATTTTGATGTCATCTGCAAACATTATAGTCCACGGTTATTTCTGTCTGACCTCATCTGTTAGTCTGCCGATCACCAGAGCAAACAAGAAGGGGCTCAGAGCTGATCCTTGATGCAGTCCCACCTTTACCTTGAAGCTAATTGTCAATCCTACAGCACATTTCACTACTGTCATACAGTTCTCATACATGTCCTGCGCCAATTAAATGTACTTTTTAGCCACTCTGAAATTTCTCATATAATACCACATTATTTCACTCTCAAAAATCTAATTGAATAATCTAGTTAAAAAAACAACTCATCATAGGCCTTCTGCTTGGCCTTTGCTACCTTCCTCTTTGTCTTACGTTTTATATCTTTATACTCCTGCTAACTTTCTTCAGTCCTCTACCTGTCCCATTTCTTCTTTGCTAACCTCTTCCTCTGAATAGCCTTCTGCAGTTCCTTGTTCCACCACCAGGTTTTCCTGCTGTCTTTTACCTTTTAGCTTTTTGTAAAGCTGCTTTGGGACAATGCTTATTGTTAAAAGCGCTTTATAAATAAAATTGAATTGAATTGAACACCAAGAACTTTCTTGCCTGTCTGTCTAATCACTGTTGCTACTGCTACCCAGTCATCAGGACGCTGTTTATTACCACTTAAAGCCTTTCTGAACTCCTCACAGCATTTCTTCTTTCTCAACTTCCACCACTTTTTCCTCTTCTCTAAATTTGCTCTCTTTCTCTTTCTAACCACCAGAGTCATCCTTCAAACCACCATTCGATGTAGTCTATCTGTATACTTCTGCCTCAACCTGTGCACCTCCTTCCTTTTGGGAATATGTGTTTACCACAGCCATTTCCATCCTCTTTGCAAAATGCACCTGCATCTGTCTTTCTAGGATCCTATTCATAACACCAAACCTGCCCATAACCTCCTCATCTTCTTTGTTTCCTTCATCAACATTCCCATTAAAATCTGCACCAATTACCACTCTCTCCTCTCTGGGAAGGCTCGCTACCACTTAATCTAGCTCCCTCCAGAAACTCTATTTTTCCTCCAACTCACAGCCAACTTGTGGTGCATAGCCACTGACAAAATTCACCATTACATCTTCAATTTCTAATTTCAAATTCATTACCATATTCACCATTTTGACACCCTTTTCACCTCAACAACACACTTTGCATAGTCCTTCAGGACCATCCCAACTTTATATCTCTTCTTATGCACACCATGATAAAACAGTAAAACCTGCACCAATGCTTCAAGCCTTGCTACCCTTTCACTTTGTCTCCTGCACACACAAAATATATACACCTTTCTTCTCACCATCATGTCAGCCAGTTCGCTCCCTTTTCCCTGTCATTGTCCCTACATTCAGGGTTGCTACCTTCAGTCCTACGTTCTTGACTCTCCTGTTCTCTCTCTGTCTCCACACATGCTTCCCTGCTCGTCTTTGGCAAACAGTATCCTAATTTCCGCCAGTACCATTTGCCACCAGTACTGGTGGTCGTCGTTGTTAACCCGACTGATCCGGTATGAATAAACATTCATTAACTTGGATTTTATTTTTTGCCAAATGTTTTACAATGGATGCCCTTCCTGACGCAACCCTCACCATTTATCTGGGCTTAGGACCAGCACTATAAATACACTGTCTTGTGCTCTCTAATGGCTGGTTTATTTTTTTTTTATTATTTATTTTTTTTAAAACATTTATAAATCTTTTATAAGTGTAGTCTTAATATACCTGTACAGTGAAACCATGAAGTGTTCTTTTTACGTCATATGCCATAATGAATTCTTAATGGTTGGCTGCACCGATGAGCCAGCTTACTCCAATAGTCTCTGTATCTTGTTGCTTGTAGTAATCTGTCCCGATATTTCAATGCAGATTGTTGTGTTTTCCATCCAGGTTAATCTTGGCTTTTATCGTCTTCTGACTACCTACACAAGTCCTAACACCTCCAATGCTGTCATGTGAGGGCCTCACCACAAAACTGTATAAATGCTCATTGGTCATCAAATCAATCTGAGATCTTCAACAACTTACCTAGGCACTTGTTCTCAAAAGCCTGAATAAATCTTTCTTCTTTCTTCAGTGTCCAGGCCATATGTGACTATTGGCCAAACCAAGGCTTTCATCAGATGTATCTTTGTGGTTGTGTGCATTTATTTTGTATTTTCATATATTTGTTAATATGACCATCTGCCATTGTTGACTTCAGGTCACCGGCACAACCTGCAGCATTTGAAAGTGAAAGTGCTTCATTTGCAACTATGCTTACACACAGCGGAATTTGTCCTCCGCATTTAACCCATCCGTGCAGTGAAACACACATATACGCACACTGGAGCCCGGAGTGATGCACAGCGCCCGGGGAGCAATTGGGGGTTGGACCTTGCCCAAGGGCAATTCAGCCGTGACTTGGCATTACTGGGAATCGAACCAAGGACCTTCCGGTCGCAAGGCTGGTTCCTTAACCACAAGCCTACGACTGCCTACTCTACATCTCAAATATCTGAGAGTCCACCATGAACTCTTTATTTATTAAACCTTTATATGTGTGGCCTTAATATAAAGTGAAAGCGCGAGGTATAATATAACCTTAACAGATCTGTTCATTAAAAAAATACATTTCACAGCTGATGCACAGAAACATTTTATTTATTTATCTCATTTTGATGGTAATTTCACAATTACAGAAAAAAAATCATGGTGAAAGGTTTAAGTAAAAGCATTAAAAAAGCAGAAAGCATTCAAAACTTCTTGTAACTGGGAATTTATGTTTAATTTAATTCTGCTGGTCATGTTACCTACTCGTCATGTTACCTCAAGCTGAAAAATGATTCCATTGTACCAAGATTCTCCATGATACCATGGAAATAATAAAGCAGGTCAATAAATTATACAAGCACTGTATGCACACACACATTCAGAAGTCACATAAAGACATCACAATCACACTAACTAAAATAAAATAATAAAAAAACAAATCAGACATGGCAAAACGAGCTTTTAGAGGTATAAATGCCCTGCTTTCTCTAAAATTAATAACATTAATAATAATAATAATAAGTTGAAACTGCATTTTCTTCAGAAACTTCAAGTGTGTTATAGTGGTACATTCCTGCATTCCTAAGAAAGTTAACATTTCATTCTGTTGCACCTAAGCCTCAGTATGCATTCCTAATAAGTTAGCATTTCATTCCACTGCACCTACAACTCGTGTTGGTTCCTAATACAATGAGCCTGTCATTCAGTCATGCCTGAGCATCGGCATGCATTAAAATTAAAATGAGTAATTTATTCAGTCTGGCATGAGAGTCTGTAGGCATTTCTAATGAAGTGAGCATTTCATATTGTCATGCTGGAGTTTCTGCGTGCGTTCCTTATAATGTGAGTGTTTCATTTCATTATGCCTGAGTACCGTTGTGTGTTCCATCATGCCTGAGCGTTTAATTATTTTGGGCCTTAGTGTAAAAGTGTGTTATTAATATTGTGAGTGATTCATGAAATGGAAATCCATATGCTCTTTATCCATAATGCCCACATTATCAAGAGGCAGTCCAGTTATATCAGACAAACAACAATGTCAATAACAATAATATTGAACACAGGAACTTTTTATATATATCAAAAGTATTCCTTATGTAAATATATCAAACAAAAATTATATTTAAAAAATTGTCCTTCTACACCAATACAGTTAACATGCATAATATTAGAGATTCAAGTGTATTTAATTATCCAGAGTAAGATTCTTCTTTCACTGGACCCTCAAGCACCAGGTTTTGCCCATGCTGATTAAACATATAGATTTACAGTAATGAAATTTGCAATATATTCCACACAAATACAAGCAGTAACAGCAGCAGAATGGTTTTATAGCAGCTCAGACCATGAATTACATAAAAGCAGTACAGTAGCTAAGAGAGACATGTTCAGCACTTCTGTATTCTGACTGTAACACCAGTGTGTGCATCTGAACATTCCTATAATTTACATCAACTACTGGTACATATTTTATTGTTATGCATTGAACAGGTTTTACTGATACAGGAGACACACACTGGTCCTGAAGTCCACACACCTGTTCTGACACACATGTTGAACCATTTACTGAACTGATAGATGAACAGCAAAACCCAAACAAGGCAGCTTTCATTTGAAGGAAACTAATAAAAGTTGCTTGATTTGGTGTAAAAGTTGAATCCAGGTTCACTGAGTTTCATCAACAAATTTCAGGTCTAAAATATAGCAATGAATCAGAAGACTACTCATACACACTTCACATACATCAGGTTATTCTGACCCAATAAAGAAAACCAAATTCATCACTAGTGTTTAGTGCTACATAATTAAATGGAAATACCTTACCAATTAACGTGAATTACAAACACTTAACCTGGATTCAGAAGTGCATTAGCAGACACAGGGTCCATACATATTATGCATCTACTTTGGGATTTACAAACTAGTATTTCAAAAGGATTTGTTTAAAAAAATTGTTTGATATTTTTGTGAATGCAACATTTACATTCTGCTGTTCAAATAGCCATCAATAGCATCATCATAATTAAAGTACTGCTTCTAATATGCATTGTCAAATATCTTGTGGAAAACTAGCTCAATGCGTAGAATTTCAGCTAAAAACTAAAGGGATTTGAAACAATGTGAAGTCTTAGATGATGAACAAAATAAATAATTAATTGTGTTAGATGGTAATGTGTTTTATCCCCTTCAGTTCTACTTCCAAATGGGCTTGGTAATCCTGCCACAGGTGGAGTCTCTTATCAGGAAAGATTTCTCTGAGAAACTGCTACCCTTCCGGTATTGGTCCTGCACTATCTGTGATAGGGTTTTGTCACTCTGTAAAGTGTTTTGACTAGAGACCCGGACACTCTGAACCCTCCTTAAAGACCCTAATTGTTTATCCTCACCCTGAGCTGATTGTCCACTATACATAGAGTTAGCCTTAATTCCAGAAGGAACCATCTGTAAAGACGTTTTCAAAGCTGTGAAGCTCTTTGATGGAGTCCCTGGAGAAGGGTGTGCTGCTAAGTCCCGATGGGTTCTAGAAGAAAATGCAATAGTGTTGCGAGCAAAGCTTGGCAGGGGTGCAGCAGACTTCCGGCTATAGGTTGGTGTTTGAGGAGCACTGGCCTCGGACGCAGCCTGTGCCTGTGCTAATGCTCTCATGGTAGAGCGACACATTTTCTCTTCTACTGGAGGTTTAGGGATATTGCGAACAGGTTTGGCATTCGGTTTCTTTATGGAAGGCCTGTGTGGAGTAGAATCTCTAGCCCTCCGAGAAACTGCTACACTTGTAACACCTCTTGCCTTAGACTCTGGAGAAAGGCTAGAATGATGAGCTAATCTAACTTTTCTATCAGTGTTTCTCACAGGCATACTCTGGTCATGTACTGGAGGTCTATGTTCTGCATTCCTATGCCCTACATTTTTTTCCACTCTGTTAGCATTGGTGCCAGAACAACTTGCCTTGGTGATTGGTACCACCTTGCGCAAATGTCTAGTCTCAGTTGGTTTAAGAGTTCTTATTCGTGTGGCAGCAGGTTTAGATGGTGCCTTACTCTTCAGATTGGCTGGCTTGGGAATACATGCCTGCATTGATTTTTCACCCACCTTTCGACCTTCTGATGTCTTATAGCTGTCACTGTCTGCCTCATCTGTGGTTTTAGCCGGAGTAACTGCATGCTCATCTGCTGGTTTCCATTCCAGTGGTTCCTCAAAAGAAGCTGATGGTGATGGATCATTGGTGGATAAAGACTCAAAGTTGGAAGAAAGAGAACCTGGGTCTTGAAGGACACTTTGAAAGTTCCCACCATAGGATCCTCCTTTAAAGACGGGGGTGCTCTCAAGTTCTGAGAAGTCTAATATGTCAGAACAGTCAGTTTCAGTGCAGTCTAAAATGTAAGAAACTGGTTTCTTGGAGAGCAATGGGTCAAGAGACAAAGATGTGTCCCATGTAGTTGAGGAGACTGTGCTTTTTTCCTCATCCTCTTTTCTCTGAGGAGAAATTATTTTAGTGTCATACATTACACCTGACTGTGGTGCTTCTTTAGATCCTCTAGTGGATGGAGGGGTTTCAAGAAAAAACATTCTTTCCTTCTCTATGTCTGTCATAATAATATCAGCATGATTATCCTGAGGTGTGCACCTGCTATTATTATTATCATTAGGATCTAACAGCTCAAAGGGCTGGAGCCCAGACACAAGAGTGTGTTTATCTACAGCATCTGTCATTTGTCCAACATCATGAGATTTCTGCATCCAGTTCCTGTTTTGACCCAGCTGAGAAGAATTTATATTTTCAGAAACAGATGCATTATTATCACTGTAAACAACACTCTCCCTGGTATAGCCGGACACTGAGTATTTAGCCAGAGGACTGACTGATTCAGCCTCTACCTTTGGGGAATTTACTAGTTTATCATGGTGGAATTTGTTTTGAAGCCTTATCCCTCCGTTGTCATCGGTTGTGGCCAGCCAGGCAAGGGCCCTTCTATGGGGATGATGTCCTGACCGTGGAAGGCTTCTGAATTTAGAGACACCAGCTGTGGAGGAACCAGAATATGAATCCAGGTAGCCTCGGATGTCATGGTCATTTGTTGTATGACGTGTATGTCTGGTGCTTGCAGAGCGCCCCAGTGGACTACAGGTTCGGGGATTCAGCAAGAAGTCGAGGAGGCCCTCTTTGTCGAAAACATCCACATCATTTTCGCTGTTGCTGAGGCCAAAATTACTGTTACTGCTCTTATCTCCACCGACTGCATTCCAGGCCATACGCCTTTCTTCCAGCTCGCGGTGACGCTGCTGCCTGGCAGCTTCCTTCACCTCCCGTTCTACGTTATCCTAAAACAAGAGGGAGTAGAAACATAGAAGAAAAATGCATTTACATGTACCACACATGAAAATCATTTGAATGAAGGAGACAGCTACACATTTTTTTAATTATAACCGAAAAACCATATAAATTAAATATTTAAATACGATAAAGATTTTTCAGGTCATATGAATAAATACTTTGTACCTTCACTGCTTTCTTAAACTTGAGACAGAAGTCTTGAAAGATCCTGAAGCACTCGTCGAGTTTGAAGGTGTCTTTATCTTCACAGAAAAAATCTATTAGAAGGTTTCCCGCTTTGCGCAGGTCCTGTGTTCGTTCTTTTAGACCCTGAAGAGTTTGTGTTGAACTCTAACAAGAAATAAACAATTCAAAAATCAAACAGATTCACAGACCACATCTGACTGTAAATGTGGATCTAAAAACCTAAAATTATATCATACAAGTAAAGAGAAATCTCAGAAAAAATGCGGACACTACATGAATTCTTGTGTTATAAAATGTATTAAATATTTATTCATTATCTTCCACTTAATCCACACAGGGTCGCTATCCAACTGGGGCCCACCAGGCGACTAACCCTAGGCACAAGAGCAGGAACAAAAACTGCATGGACAGTATGCCAGTCCATCGCAAGGCACACAATCACACACAGACACAATGTGGGTCACTTTAGAGACACCAATTAACCTAACGTAAATGTCTTTGGAATGCGGAAGGAAACTGGAGCAGCTAGAGGAAACCCGAGTGAACACGGGGTGAACATACTTGCTGTAAGGCGACAGAATAGTACTTACTGTACTATTGCGTCACCATTAAATATGTGCAACAGTTTAGTGATTATAGGCCTATGAGCCGGTTTTATCAAAAAGATTATTGTAGAAATTTGACCTGCACAAATGTATTCAACTGGAAAAGTAATTCAGCATCATCCTGAATCTTCTTTATCAGTTCCTGCATCCTCAAACTGATCGAGGAGAATTCTACTTCAATATTTTCCACCGAGATCCTGCAATATTAAAGAAGAAAGAATAGACATAGGGTGCGTTTGGTAAGTGCGTACCTGGTAGCATAATTACCTTTATTAGGTACACCTGTTCAATTGCTTGTCAACACAAATTTCTAAACAGTTATCTTAATGCATTAAGGAATGTATAAGTGCTCAAGAGAACTTGCTGAAATGCAAACTGAGCATCAGAATGGGAAATAAATGTGATTTAAGTTACCTGGTTCTTGTTGTGGTATGGTTATTGGTGCTAGACAAAAAAACTACAACTTAAAATATTCACTTAAGACTAAATAATTACTAATCCCATAACAAATGAACAATAGTCCTAGAAATAAGCACACTTAACTTTCTTCTTTAGGAAGAACACTTCCCTTGATCCTTAAAACAGTGGTATCACTTGCCTTCTTCTAACACAGATTGAAAACCTACTACTTTCCAGTGTACCAGCTATAAGTATTTACTGTGCATTGATCTCCATGGGTTTTGCATAGTTAAGAGTTCTTTTGAGGTGGCACCAAAAAGAACATTAGTTTGAACTCTAATGTAACTCTTAATGTACTGATAGTGCTTAAATGTTCACAAAAGCTGCAAAGAAAGTAGGCATGATCCTACTTAGCTTTGCCATTAAATAAAGATGAATACTTCAATAAAAAAATTATAGTAGGTTTGCATATAACTAAGTGGATCAGTGATCAAGTTCAGGGCTGCCATATTGGACTTTTTATGAGATTTTTTAAATGATATTTCTGCAACTTAATGCTGGGATTGCCTTATTGAAAAAGTGTGATTTAGTGCCATTACTTCCCAATTTGGCCTGGAAGCAAGAAACTCAACTGAGAGTACTTTGCTGCATATTTTTGTGATTTGCTAAAATTTAAACCCCTAAACCTAACCCAAACCAAAAATGTTTGTTTTTTTGCTTTTGCGCATGCATACTCCAAATGCTGTATAATTGTGCACAGAAAGTGCATCCAGAAAGTATTCACAGTGTCTCAGTTTTTCAACCTTGTTCCAAATTGTATTAAATTCATTTTCACCCTCACACAATAACCATAGTAACAAAGTATTTAAGTATTTAAGATAAGTTTTTCTCTATAGACTATGTTTCTACAGTATATTCTCTTGTGTGCTTTATGTACTATGCTTATAGTCGCCATTAGTGCTGTTAGCCTAGTGTACCGACAGGGATTGGACAATGAAACTGGAACACCTGTCATTTTAGTGTGGGAGGTTTCATGGCTAAATTGGACAAGCCTGGTGGCCAATCTTCATTAATT
>JAOUQV010000028.1:0-15311 GCA_028565295.1 Aspidoras spilotus | reverse complement strand
ATAAAAGTTTCATTTCTTTGTTCAATTGTGTATACGTATTCTTCCACCTAGAAACACCATTTACATTTTAAATGATTAACATACTTGTCTTCTTTGAAGATTAACATTTTATTTTATAAGTTATGAAGATTTGTTTGTGTTTTTAACTTTTGTGTGTGTTTTCCTGAGGATGCGTGACTTTGTAAAGAGAATAGAGTAAATGGCACTACCACATACTGTATGTGGGCACGCATATATTTGCTCTTATGTCATTATCCTTTGTATAATTTTGTAGATTTGAAATTAATTGTGTGGTTGATTTGTTTGTGTTTTATAATAGTCCATTGCATTTCGATGTTGGGAATCTGTTGCATCTCCTTTGAACTAATAGCCAGTGAGCTACGGGAGAGTGTTCAGCCACCTAGTTGACAACCATTGCCATACCAGAAAGCCCCATGGAGTCGGTAGAGAGTGCAGCGGAAAATAGGGATAAGATGAACAGCGAACACCAAAAATATATATAAAGGGAAATAAATTAGAAGGGGATAACTGGAAGGAGGTAGTAAATAAGAGAGGCAGCTAATGCTTACCTAAAAACAGGAGGATTGAGAGAAGACTTAGAAATGAAGTGAGAGGGGAAATCGCACCAGACCCTGAATCGTTCCCTGCCACAGATTATCTCGTGTCAGAGAACCTATGCAGCATTTAGCAATTTCAGCTTGCCTGTGACCCTAGCCAGACATGAACAAATGGTGCGATGAGAAGCTTTACTCTTATCTTGCTTATATAGGGATTACACAGTTGTTCCTGTTTGCAGTGACGAGGCTGTAGTTCTAGGGATATATAGTTTTGCTGCCTTCCAGCTGCACATTAGCCAGGAGATGTCTCCCAGGCCCTTGGTGATCGTCAGTGGGATTGTACCCCTTACATATTTGCATTAAAATAAGGTGTGGCCATAGGCAATATTTCTTTTTATGTAACTCATCAAAGAGTTTACAGTATATACACAATTAGACAAAAGAGCTATAATTACTTGCCTTGCATTCTCATAGTGGGGTTACTAAATAGTGCAGAATTAACCTATAATGTAGACACAAAAATGATAAATATCTACTTACTATTTTAATTTAATTGTTTTTTTTAATCTGCCTCTTTTTTTATCAGGTGTCACCACAGCGAGCCAATCTTTTCCACCTCACTCTGTCCTACATTATCTAATTTTACACCAACTACCTGCATGTCTACACTGATCACATCCATATATTGTATCTCTTCTTCTGTCTTCCTCTCTGCCTCCTGCCTGGCAACCCCTTCTCTAAAACCCTCCTACCAATATATCCTATATATGTCTCTCCTCTGCACATGTCCAAACCAGCTTAGTATGCCCTCACCCAATTTTTCAACCTGTGCTGTCCCTCTGACGTTCTCATTTATAATCCTGTCCATCCTGCTCACTCCCAAAGAGAACCTAAACATCTTACGCTCTGCCACCTCCAGCTCTGCTTCCTCTCTCTTAGTCAGTGCCACTGTCGTATAAATCTTTCACTTTTGCTGCAACCCTTTTGTCCCACATCACTCCTGACAGTTTTCTCTGTCCACTCCATTCTGCCTGTACTCTTCTTCATCTCTGTTCCACACTACCCATTTCCCTGTACAGTTGATCCCAAGTATCGGAACTCCTTTCATTTTGTGACTACTTCTTCTGTAGCCTTACTATTTTACCCGTCCTCCTCTAATTCACACATGTATTCTGTCTTACAACTGTTTACTTTTATTCTTCAAGTACTTTTCTGTTTTATCATTTAATCATTGTTGCTGCTGCTACCCAGTCATCTGAAAGCACTTCACTACCAACCAAAGCCTTTTTAACTTCTCTCTGTACTCCTCACAGCATTCCTCCCTTTTCAACCTCCACCATTTGGTCCTCTGCTCTACATTTTTCCCTTTCTTCTTCATATCTACCAGAGCCATCCTGCAAACCATTATCCGATGTTATCTAGCTACATTCTCCCCTGCCACTACCTTACATTCTCCAATCACTTTTAAGCAACTTCGTCTACACAGGATGTAGTCAACCTGGATGCTCCTACCTCTACTCTTGTAGGTTACCATGTGCTTTTCCTTCTTTGAAAATATGTGTTCACCACAGCCAATTCCATCCTCTTTGCAAAATCTGTTAATCTAGGTTCCTATCCTTAACCCCAGATTTGCCCATCACCTCCTCATCTTCTTTGTTTTCTGTACTAACATGCCTACTGAAATATCCACCAATCATCATTCTCTCCTCTCTGAAAATACTCTCTATCGCTTCATATAGCTTTCCCCAGAATCTCTCCTTCTTCTCAAACTCACAGCCAATGTGTGGTGCATAGCCACTGACAACTTTCACTATTACATCTTCAATTTCTAGCTTCAAACTCATCACCCTATCTGGCGCTCTTTTCATCACAGCAACACTCTTTGCATAATCCTCTTTCATGATCGACCCGACACCATTTTTCTTTCTATCCATATCATAATAGAACAGTTTAAAACCTGTGCTTTGATCACTGCTACCCTTTCACCTTGCCTCCTGCGCAAACAAAATATCTAACTTTCTTCTCTGCATATTTTCACCAGTTCTCTACCTTTCCTTGTCATTATCCCTACATTCAGGGTTTCTACCTTCAGTCCTACATTCTTGACTCTCCTGTTTTCTCTTTGTCTCCTCACACACTTTCCTCCTTATTGTCTTCGACAAACAGTAGCCCCACCAGTACCCTTTTTGTATAATGATACACAATTCTCTGGCTCTCTCCGAAATCTCTCACAACTATCCTCATTTATTTTTCACGGCTATGAACCCTCTAGTGCAAATATAACATTTTGAACAGAATTTGCAGATTAAAACGTTCTTTTCCATGGCTATATATTAAGGCAGCTAATGGCAAATTTAAGGTGTAAATGCAAATAAAATCTCCACACTAAGAGCCAATTTAGTGACACCAATTTATCTAGCATCCATGTTTTTGGAATGCATAAGAAAACCAGAGCACCCAGAGAACAAGGGGTAGAACATACAAACTCCACACAGAAATTTGTACCTCCTGGGATCAAAACTAGGTTCTTCTTTGAGGCGACAGCACTATCCACTGTGCCACTATGCCACCCTCAAGTTTAATTTTATAGAAATATTATATTACTATATGGCAAAATAATCCAGAAATAATTTGTGTAAATCTTAATAATTATTAACAGTATGATGAAACTTTTGAGGAACATGGTTGCGACCTGGGTCAAAATGAGGTGCCGACATGGGGTGACTATAGGCTTGTTTGACTTCAGGTGGCGCCAGGCAGTCAGATCGGTGGCTAACTTGGTGTGCTGCATGCCAGTTAGTCTTTTTTGTCCAACTTCCGCCTGGTCCAGTGCCACGTCACTTTCACGTACCCCATTATAATTTCGCGAGAGCGCTTCGGGTGCAGGTGCCTAAGCCAGGCTCTGTAGTTGCTTTCCACGAGCTGCCCAGAGAGGCGACAGAGCTTAATCGTGATTGGCTGGAAGCTCCTCGACAGTCTATAACGATTATTTCTGGTAATTTTTAAAAAATTTGCGCTATCATAAAAAATAATATCATAGAATGTAGAATAATTCCTGTTTATTTTCTACATTCTTAAACATACTTAATATGTTTAATAATTTAAATAACCATTTTGGGGGGAAAAAGGCTTCTTATTTTATGTCCATTACTGTAATATTTGTATTTACTTTTTTTAACAAATAAAAGTTGGAGAAAACTTTTAATTCCATATATAACTACAAAATTCACAAGAAAAAAAATGTAAAACATTGAAATATGTTTTACATATTTTATTACAGAGGTAATTTGACATTACAGAGGTATTTTGACATTGAGAGATGATTTGCATTTTTGCTAATACAATAATAGTAGTAATATAACAGATTTATTTCGTTTGGTTTTATATCTCTCTGCCATTTTAAGATGTGGTTTAAGGTTAATGCTCTCTTTTCTTAATGGTCAAGACTCTTATGTACATTTTCATGTAACACAGATTCTCTTGGATATAAGTCATCACACTAAGCATCAATTTTACAGCTGATGACTGACATATTCGTTTCTATTCCATACACTGTTGTTCACTTTTAGACTCATAGTGAAGTTTAAATATATCCAGAATTCATATAATGTTTGACTGAGTCTGGTATGTTTAATTTAATGAAATTGATTTGGTAGGTTATCCAACAGAAGAGTGAGGAGTGTGATCATATTAAGTTCCTGATTGAGGAGAAGGATTCGGAGGAAGAGTCATTTTATGAAGATCTCGATGGTTTCGAGGAAAATGGTACTCAGGAATCAAGGATCAGTCCTTACACCTTTTGCAAGGCTTTTCCTTTCCACCTGATGTTCGATAAAGAACTGGTGCTCACTCAGTGCGGAAACGCCATTTTCAGAGTTCTGCCGCAGGTTAGAGGATTTCTCAAAACTACAGTGCACCTTAGGAGAACTATGGAACTGTATTTATTTAAAAAATTATTCACAAATAATCTTCCTTAAAATTATGTATTATATACTTAATAAAGCATTCTCAAGTATTTATGTGTGTGTATTTGTACTTGTGTGTTACAGCTCCAGCCTGGGGTGTGTAGTTTGCCCTCGGTCTTCTCTCTGGTGCGACCGCACATTGACTTCAGTTTTCACGGCATCCTGTCTCACATCAATACCGTTTTTGTGCTCCGGAGTAAGGTGGGTGTGGTTTAGATAATAAAAGGGGTGGCACTATTCGTGCACCTGATGCAGTTGTCTATGTTAAAGCTATATATACACGTATACATATATACACATATATATATGCTTCAGCATACCAAGATATTTTGGACAATCCGATGCTCCAATCCAACTTTGTAATAACGGTTTAGAGGTGGCCCCTTCCTCTTCCAACATGACTGTGCAAGGTCATAAAGATATGGATTCTGGTGTGGATGACCTTGACTGGCTTGCACAGAGTCCTGACCTTATCCCGAACATCTTTGGGATTGATTAAAGTAAAGACTGAGAGCCAGACCAGACCTCCTCCAACATCAGTGTGTGACCTCACAAATGCACTTCTGGAAGATGGGTTAAAAAATTTCATAAACACACTCCTAAACATTGTGGACAGCCTTCTCAGAAGAGTTGAAGCTATGGATTAGCTTATATGTAAGTCAAAGCAGGTGAGCGAATACGGTTGGAAATATAGTGTATATACTGTATATAAACCAGCTATTAAAGAGCACAAGCTAGTGTATTTCTTGTGCCGGTCCCAAGCCCGAGTAAATAGTGAGGGTTGCGTATAGAAGGGCATCCGGTAGCAGGGTACTAGCCGAAATTGGGCTACTGTGTACTGAAGACGATGAGGAGGGAAGTGTGTGCGGAGACGGAGAGAGAACAGGAGAGTCAAGCGGGTAGGACTGAAGGTAGAAACCCTGCATGTTGGGTTGATGAAAGGGATGGTAGAGAATTGGCTGACATGATGGAGAGACGAAAAGTGGAAGAGGACTATGCAGTGTGTTGTTAAGGTGAAAAGTGTCATATAGGGTGATAAGTTTAAAGTTAGGCAGATGGTGGTGGATTTTGCAAAGAGGATGGAAATGGCTATGGTAAACACATATTTCCAAAAGAAGGAGGAGCACAGATAGACTACATCCTATGTAGATTAGGTTGCTTGAAAGAGATTGGAGATTGTAAGGTAGTGGCAGGGGATAGTGTAGCCAGACAACATCGGATGGTGGTTTGCAGGATAACTCTCGTAGTTATGAAGAGGAAGAAGGCAAATGTAGAGAAGAGGCCAAAATGGTGGAGGTTGAGAAAGGAGGAATGTTGTGAGGAGTTCAGAAAGGAGTTCAGAAAGGCTTTGGGTGGTAGCAAAAAGCTTCCTGATGACTGGGTAGCAGCAGCAACAGTGATTAGACAGACAGGTAGGAAGGTACTTGGTGTGTCATCTGGACAGGTGAAAGACAGCAAGGAAACTTGGTGGTGGAACACGAAAGTGCGAGAGATTATTCAGAGGTTAGCGAAGAAGAAATGGGACAGGGAGGGGACTGAAGAAGAGTAAGCAGAAGTATAAAGAGATGAAGCATAGGACAAAGATGGAGGTAGCAAAGGCCAAGCAGAAGGCCTATGATGAGTTGTATGAGAGGTTAGACAGTAAGAAAGAAGAGAAGGAGTTGTATCGCCTTGCGAGACAGAGAGATAGAGCAGAAAAGGATGTGCAACATGTCAGGGTAATTAAAGATAGAAATGAAATGGTACTGACAGGAAAGGAGAGGGTGAGGGAAAGATGAAAGGAGTATTTTGAGTAGCTGATGAATGAAGAGAATGACAGGGAAAGAACAACAATTAGGAAGTAAGAAAAGCTTTAAAAAGGATGAATAAGGGAAAAGCAGTTGGACCTGATGAGAGATGGGAGTGTTGTTTTTGACTAAATTATTCAATTTGAGAGTGAAATGATACCTGAGGAATGAAGGGAAAGTGTACTTGTACCGAAGAACAAGGATAATGTGCAGAATTGTAGCAGTTACGGGGCATAACGTTAATGAATCACACAATGAAGATTTGGGAGAGAGTTTGTGGAGGCTAAGCTTAGACAATCAGTGACTGTTTGTAATCAGCAGTATGGTTTCATGCCAAGAAAGAGCACCACAGATGCAATTTTTGCATTAAGAATGCTGATGGAGAAGTGGAGCAGAGTCTTTGTGGATTCAGAGAAAGCTTATGATAGGGTGCTGAGAAAGTAACTTTGGTGTTGTATTCACTAAGCGACAGGAAGCAGAGCTATAGGTGGCAGAGCTTAAGATGTTGAGGTTCTTGTTAGGAGTGACCAGGATGGACAGGATTAGGAATAAGAACATCAGATGGTCATCACAGGTTAGAAAAATTAGAGACAAAGTTAGAGAGGGCAGACTA
Source organism: Aspidoras spilotus (assembly GCA_028565295.1). Taxonomy (NCBI): domain Eukaryota; kingdom Metazoa; phylum Chordata; class Actinopteri; order Siluriformes; family Callichthyidae; genus Aspidoras; species Aspidoras spilotus. The sequence continues at coordinate 8,389 of JAOUQV010000028.1, read as the reverse complement.
GGGCATATATATACCCAGAGAAAGCCCATATGAACACAAGGAGAACATGTAAACTTCACATTGAGATTTTCTGAGGGATAGAACCGGGGTGTGAGGCGACAGCAATAAATATATTAAAAAAAACACATGTACCTGAGCATCTTATGTGTATATACCATTTTATAATTAGATCAGAACCATTCTATAGGAAATTTCACAAGTGCACACTTCTAATTTTATTGTAACTCCAATATGCTGTACAAAGACTAACCCCCTTCTTTGTTTGCTTGTTTATTGATTTCTTAACACCATAGGCATTATCCATCGTTCTTCCCGCCCAGCCCCCTTTAAAACACTGCACACAAAGCAGTAATGCTATTTTTTAATTTTTAATTTAATTAAATGTTCATGTTAAAGATAAAAAACCTAATCAAATAAAGAAGTTTCATTTGTGAATTTCTATTTCCCTGGAGTTCTGCAGTGATATAATTTGATGCATTCCAATAAATTAATATAAATTATATTTTTGTGTAACATTTAGTGTTTCTGTGGATTATAATGTGGGTCAGTAATATGTGTTATGTGCCATTTATGTTTTAGTGTATTTGTGCATGTGTATCCGGTAGGAGGGTCTGTTGAATGTGGAGAGTGCTGAGTGTGAGGATGAGTTAACAGGAACAGAGATCAGCTGTCTGAGACTTAAAGGACAGATGATTTCCCTCCCCGAGACAGAGAACATCCTGTTCCTCTGCTCCCCAAGGTGCATATTTATACTCATTATTATTCACACGCAACACACTCATAACCTTTATTATTAAATAACCTACACCACATGAGTGTGTGTTTTTTCTCCGGTAGTGTCATGAACTTGGATGATCTTACTCGAAGGGGTCTGTACCTGAGTGATATCCCACTCCATGATGCCACCCGGGACCTGGTGCTGCTAGGAGAACAGTTCCGGGAGGAGTACAAACTCACCCAGGAGCTGGAGATCCTCACTGACCGTCTGCAACACACACTCCGGGCTCTGGAGGATGAGAAGAAGAAGACGGACAGGTCAGTACTCTAGATACTTACTATACTAGTACACTCAGTCTACTTGTTGCATTAGGGGTACACAGAGAAATGTTAAATATTCAGGTGAGTTAAAAATTATCCACTCTCCGGTTATATTAAAACTGGTCTCTATCTCTCCAGATACTGCTGTACAAGTTTTACATTTGTAGAATGTACATCATTTGCAGAAAATGAGAGCAGCATGCAGTGATTAGTTTATTTGTTGCCAGAGAATGTGTCTGGTACAAATCAGACATATCAATGCCTAGGCAATAATCTAACATACTTGGGATTTGAAGTTTTGTATGAGAAACATACTGGAACATCTCACCAAAATCCATTTTTAACAGTAGTCCTGAATGCTGATCTTAAAACAGCACCTCTATGTTCTGATGTGAGAATAAAAAAGAAAAAAATATGTTTTTATGAATTTTTGAGAACGAAAACTTCCAGAAGTTTTTTAGGCTGGATGAAGACGATGACCACTGAGCAAGTCTACAAAATTTCCAGAACAGAAAAAGAGTTAATTAACCATGTTAAATCCCACAAGCTACACTTTTATGCATTGACAGGCTCTTCTGTCTCAGAGTGCCAGGCAGATCTGTCTTGCAGAGCACTCTCCCAATTGTAAGTGTTTATCTTGCAACACTTCAGAGACCTTTCTTTGACCTCCAATGGAACAGTTCAACTCACCATACAACAATCATGCATGCAGAACACACTGCATTCCCACCTGATCTGGATGTGCTTGTGCATAGGATAATTGCTGACCATCTCAGCTCTTTGGAGTACCTCTTTATCTGCCACTTTATTAACCAAATTACCAGATTGTAAACTGATTATTAACTAGTTTATGAAATCAGATTATTAACTGGTTCAAAAAAAACATAGCACATCACTCCAGTTTTGGCATCCTGCACTGGCTCCCGGTGCATTACAGAATCCAGTATAAAATAGAATTGATGGTTTTTAAAGCCTTAAATGGACTGTGACTGTTTTTAAATCCAAGCTTAAACCACATTTTTATTGTTTGGCATTTGGCAGCTGTGAAACAGTGACATTGTGGACTGTGAATGTTAAAGTATGTTTTATGTCTGATGCTGTTACTGTGAAGCACTAAATACAAATAAATAAAATTTTACCTACTTTACGTAGTTTGTGACAATGTGACAGTATGCTGTCGAGGTAGAATAAATTTTGTTTATTTCTGACTGTTGCTGTTCTGTAAGCTGTGTGTATATATACAAAATACAATACAAAACAATATAATTGTGTTTTTTAAAAGTGTGTTTTTTGACCCGAATCTGCTGATTTGTATTCAGAAGGAGACATCGATTGTTGAAATCTGTCATGTCTGAAATACATTACAGAACCATCTCATTATGTAATGCATTTTGGACATTTTAATCTAACAAGGAGATCCACAATGGTTTCTATAGCAACCAGAGGCCTGTGTTTATCATAAAGCACCAGTATATACGTGACAATGTCTAACCGTGGAGCACAAATTATGAATGTGTGTTTGAGAGAGATTTTACTTCATACACAACACTGTTACACACAGACTCAGAGAAAAAAATCACTGGCCATTTAATTCTGGAATAAATGAACATGTGCTCATGAAACAGATGTGAAGAAAATCCAAAATAAACAACACAGATCATTAATATAACAAACTTTCATCATCAAGATTGGTTAATACATGTTGAACATTTACAGACTGTATAAGGAAAAGCACACAAATCTACACATAAGCTCACAAATCATTTACATAAATTTTTTTATTATTATTATAACCTGAATGACTAACATTAATGGAAAATTTAATACTCTCATAATTTATTTCTCTTATCAATTTAATTTTTTTAGGTTGTTGTACTCGGTTCTTCCACCGTCTGTAGCAAATGAACTGAGACACAAGCGTCCAGTTCCAGCGAAGCGCTACGATAACGTCACCATCCTCTTCAGTGGCATTGTGGGATTTAACGCCTTCTGCAGTAAACACGCCTCAGCAGAGGGAGCCATCAAAATCGTTAACCTTCTCAACGACATCTACACCAAGTTTGACATCCTGACTGACTCACGCAAGAATCCCTATGTCTACAAGGTAAGTTAATTTAGTGTTACTTACAAACTAATACATGTTTATATTAATTAACTAATTCATAAAACAAACCTGTATTATAATAAAAGTTTATTGCAGAAAACACTGGTACCCTTCAGATAAAGTATGTCTAACTTTAAGGTGAAATAAAAATGTAAATGTGTGTAGAATAGATATCTGTGTTTCGATTGATTGTCAAGGGCGGACACGAGACAGAAATAATTAAAATAACATTGAGATTTTATTGAAATATCTGGGCCACACTCAGACCAGTCAGAATCTACGCAGATTGACAGATCAGACACAGAATATGGAACAGAAATAGGAACTAGGTGGGGCACTGGAGCTAAGAGTTTCTGAATCTCTGGAATATGTTGATGCTCTGGCTATGAAAGAGCTGACACTCTGGAGCTGCGAGTAGCAGACATTCTTGAGCTGTAATAAGCAGACACTCTGAAACTGGGAGAAGCAGATGCCATGGAGAGGGGGAAGCAGATGCTATGGAGAGGGGGAAGCGGATTCTGAGTTGCTGGAAGTAGCATATATTCTGACACTGGAAGATGCTCAAGATGAACAATCAGAAGCTCTGGAGAATACTTGAGCTCTGGAAGATGCTCAGGAGCTGTAATATACTCAGGAGCTAAAAGATACTGATCCTATGTAAGACTAGATATATTGGTCCTATGTAAGACTATGTAAGAGCTGGAGGAAGAGAAAACTGTACCACAGGAATGGGGCTTGCTGTTGCACAGAAACCCTCTAAAGCACAGGTGAGCATAAGTGTTAATCATAAGACTTGTACTATGGTACACTGAAATACAGACACATGTATTCATGCTGCATTGAAGCAGGAGGACGCTGCAGAACAGTAGTTTGGAACTTTATAGCTATTCAGGGGGATGTGCTGATGATGAATGCACCGCAGTGGAGTATCCAAAGTGAAAATTATCAAACAAAAATTTATAAAATCTTATTGATTTTAAAGTAAATAAAATGTTTGAGCCTTGAACTAAACTCAAGATTATGAATTATTACAATATTGTAATAAGATGTATACTAATTAAAATACAATAAAAGGTGCAATTTGTATATTCAATAAAAACCATTATTTAACAGACAAAAAGTACACCCCAAAATGTCAGTAATTAAATTTATTCTAAAGATTTATGTTAAATATAATACATTTAGAAATTGATCTGCATCTGGACTGCAGTCAGGTCAACCAAGTAGACACACTTCAGTGTGAATTTCATGCCACTGGGGATGTTTTAACTCCATACCACCAATGGGTGTTTTACCCTATACCACTTGGAGGTGTTTATCTCACACTGGATGTTTTTAACTCATTCTACTCTAATATTTATACATTTTTATTAATAATTCAGTAAGAACTTAACTACAACAAATATCTCAAAGTTTACTGTAAATTAATTCATTATTAATTAACTACAAGCTACAATATGGACTGGAATTAAAAATGTACTACAGATCACTCAAAGTTTTATGAAATAGCAATAAATTTTACTTCTAATTTAAAAATGTTTGTACATTTATTAATCTTTATCATCAATTTGTCAAATTTTATTGGATATAAAAGCTAACTTCTGAGCACATTCATCTGTGTCTTGTGCACCAATGGTGTCTACCAGCAGAGTGTTTTGAGATTCACTTAAGAAGACTCCATATCCCAGAATCATCCTAGTTGACCTGAGTGTAGATACAATTAAATGCCCAGTTAGGTGCCCAGTTATTTAAAAGAAAGATACTATACATCAGAAAATACACAACATTCGTGTTTGTTGTTTTCTGAAATAGAATTATAAGAATTAATTTTTTACAAAAAAATATTTTTCTACACTACAGTTTGAATTTTTTATATGTTTAATGCTGAACAATGAATTTGGCCAAAAACAAGGAAACTTTCTACACTTCTTATTATTGGATGTAATACATCTAAATAACAACAGGATACTTCAGCTTTAGCTTATAACAGATAAAAAACTGAAGTGTTAGATTATAGATTCTAACACAGTCCTGACCCGAAACAAGGTCAAGAGTCTCAAGAATAAAAATTCTCTGACCCTAAATCAAAATTATCATTTAGATATTTTTTTAATCTTGTTTAAGAAGTATTTACAATCCTCAGTTAGGTCACTACAGTTCTCACAGAGTAACAGAGCAGAAAACACGTTTGACAGATGACTTCATTAAGAAAAGAATTTTTAAACAAACCATGAGAGCCTGAAATTTAATTGGAGACATAAGACTATTGGGTGAGGTTTTATCTCCTAAAATAGTCATATTTAAATACACACAGATTATTTTTGTTCCATTTATGACACATTCCCATATGGTCCAGAGCAAAAGAGGTGCAGCAAAGAGGTGCTAGTCATAATTTATGTACCAACCTTTCAGACAAGAATGTACTTTAAACCCAGCGGCCAGTCGGGAGGTACAGAATCCAGGCTGGTTTGCCAAAAACAGTAATATTTACTTTAGACACAGTAAACCGAGGTGGTCCTGTGGGTTTACCCTCTCTCTTTCTCTGACAGACAAAAAATGATGGTGTGTGTGTTTGAAAGTTTAAAGTGTGTGTGTGTCTCTCTGGATGGTTTGGGTTTGTTTTAGTTTAGACTGTTTTACGGCCATTACTGTATTTTAGAGGTACAGCAGTGTGTGTTCAAACATAGTACAGTTTACATACAAACCCCACTATACAACATCTAAATATAGTTTAGGATTTTATATTAAATGTAATGCATAAAGTTGAGAATTAAGTCACTCCTGATAAAGGTTTCTTTTGCTGTACATGACAACCGATTGTGACATAACCCCAATACATCAGTGATCATATGCCACCTGTCAGATATCACTAATACAGTGATCATTGAGCTTAATTCACCAGAATTTGAATAACCCATTAATGAATTATATTTGTTGTATTGATTTACATCAGGTAGAGACAGTTGGTGATAAGTACATGACTGTTAGTGGACTACCGGAACCCTGCACTCACCATGCTAAGTCCATCTGTCACCTGGCTCTGGACATGATGGAGATCGCTGGGCAGGTGAAAGTGGATGAAGAACCTGTGCAGGTAACAGCTCTATATATGAACATGTTGTAAGTTCCAGATTAATTAATCCTAAATTAAAATTAATATTTAGCACTGATATTTAACATGCACATAAAGGATCTGGGTTCAAGGGACAAAAACTAATAATGGTTTTAAATGTAAAATATTTTCTCCAGGCAGCACGGTGGTGCAGTAGATAGTGTTGTGGCCTCACAGCAATAAGTTCCTGGGTTAAGGCAACTCAGGAAATTTCTGTGTGGAGTTTGCATGTTCTCCCTGTGTTCGCGTAGGTTTTCTCCGGGTACTCCAGTTTCCTCCTGCATTCCAAAGACATGCATGATAGGTTAATTGGTGTCTCTAAATTTCACTTTAGTGTGTGACTGTGTGTGTGTGCCGGCTTACCTGTGACCCTAAACTAGCATTAAGCAGGTATAGAAAATTAATGAATGATTTTGACTGCACAAAACAAAAATGTATCTGAGCAATTTTTGTATAATTCAGAACATTCTGATGAGCGACAGAGTGTGTTTTTTGAATAGAGGTTACAGTGTTGTGTCGTTAAACAGATTGAATTTGTGAAAACATCTGCGAGATATCTGAAAGTACAGAAAAACTTTTTGTCTAATCTGTCACTCTCAATCTCTCTCTCTCTTTCACACACACACACACACACATACAAACATACAAACACTGACATTCTTCATCTCTCCATCTGGTGTTAAAATGGCAAACGGAGCCAGTTTCCACTCTGATTATGAGACCATTACTACAACTACGTCATCAAATGTCATCTTAATTTAGGTCTAACACATATAAAACAATATTTATCTCAGTAAATAAACACACCCATTCACAAACACACGCAACCTGCTGTTACATTTAAGGTTAATTTTTATTCTTTATAAAAACCTGCTGTTCCATGTGGCTGATGATCCAATTAATTATTACATTTTACTTCCTTATTTATATAATCATTAATGCATTATTATAATGCATATTATTCCTTATCCTTATAAGTCCTTATAAATTATTTAAACTGGGTCACACACATCTCAGATACAGTATTTTGTGTGAATTAAATCTGGAAAATGAAAGTCGACAAGGAGCTACGGAACGATTTTAAATGTTATTAATTTTTAGATTACTATTGGAATTCACACTGGTGAGGTGGTGACAGGGGTCATTGGTCAGAGGATGCCTCGTTACTGTCTGTTTGGTAACACCGTGAACCTGACCAGTCGTACAGAGACCACAGGAGAGAAAGGAAAGATAAACGTATCCGAGTACACTTACAGGTAAGAAGACTAATCTTATCTAATCAGATGTGTGTTAAACACAGAGCTTATGAACAGGAAGTCAAGGGCAGAATTCTGGAAACCAATTTTAGCCTTTACATAATTTTATATACTCACTTTATTAGGTACACCTTGCCAGTACAAGGTGTACTCAATAAAGTGAGTGTATTAGGTACACCTAATACACAAGATTTCCCCCCTTTTTCTTCAGAAGTGCCTTAATTCGTCTTGTCATTTTTTCAACAGATATAGTATTCTACATTCCTTGGTTGTATCGAGTGGTTATTTGAGTTGCAATTGCCTTTTTTATAAATCAGATTCCAAAAAGTTAAACTGTAAATAAAAACATAAAAATGCAACAATTTTCAAATCTCAAAAACTGATATTATATTCACAACATAGACAACATATCAAATGTCGAAAGAGAGACATTTTGAAATTTCATGCCAAATATTGGCTTGTTTGAAATTTTGTGACAGCAACACATCGCAAAAAAGTTGGGACAGGGCAATAAATGCAATAAATTATGATATCCTTTCCAGACTGTCTAATATTGGTCTTTCCGGGCTGGCACTAGCATGGTTTAGATCCTACCTCTTTGACAGGCAACACTTTTGGGTGAAATTTTTCGATACCACGGGCTAAAATTCCACTGCTATGCAGACGACACGCAGATATATCTCAGCCTGCGACCCTCTGATCCTTTTTCTCCTACTTCTCTCACTAGGTGTCCTTAAGATCTGATCCAGTGGCTACGGGAAAACTTTCTTCCACTGAACACAGACAAAACTTCTCTACATTGGTACTAAAGCTTCGCTGTCCTCTTTCTCCGGCCCTGTTCTTTACATTGGGAACACCTCTGTTTCTCCTGTTGCTACT
>JAOUQV010000027.1:5301697-5313866 GCA_028565295.1 Aspidoras spilotus | reverse complement strand
TAGCGTTTTAAAACTAGACTCAAACACGTCCAGGATATTATGTTTGTCTAAATAAGATTTCATCTGGGCATAGACAACGGCCAGGTTTTTTTAAGCAGGGGACGCACTACTGCATGTTTAAAACGGTCAGGAACACAATCATTACTGTTGGACAAACTACTGTTAATAATAATTAAAACCTGCTGCCCTCTACTGGTAAAAAACCTTTTAAAAAGCGAGGAGGCACATCATCATATGGGGAGTCTGAAGGCTTTATATGGCCCAACACATCTTCCAGGTTCGACAGAGTCACCGGGTCAAATTTATTAAACACAGTTAAATGAAGTCATTTTTAGATGACTTCATTCTTCTCTCTGCTGACAAGCTTTTCGGAGATGGAAATTTCATTGTCCAGCAGGACTTGGTCCTGTTCAAACTGCCAGAAGTACCAGCACCTGGTTTACTAACCACAGTATCACTGTGCTTGATTGGCCATCAAACTCGTCTTACCTAAACCCCATAGAGAATCTATGTGATATTGTTAAGAGGAAGATGAGAGGCACCAGATCCAACAAAGTATATGTTGCTGGTGCAGATATGGAGAATAACACTTAATCATAAAACACTTTAAGTTGGAATGCTTGTTTACTGCATGTGTCTTCATGACCTATTATTTTCAGAATCAAAATGAAGCCGTGCTTAGTTGGGACTGAGCTATATACTGTAATATCCTTCACATTAATATTTGCAGCAAGCCACAATAAAGTGTTTTAATTTATTATTTCTATATATTTTTAATAAAAATCAATATAGCAAAAATATCCCAAAATAGCTTGCTATTGTTTGAAGGCCATAACTCTTCACCGCTAGTGCTTGCCATTATTCACAATAGACATTTACTTCTATTACTTCTTTGCATTTAACATTGGTATCCAACGAGCACACACAAATTCCCCAAACAATGACTGACCGACTCAAAGGTGACCAGGGAGAAATTGATGGATTAGGTACCTTGCTAAGGACACTCCAAACGGCAACCTTTTGGCCCTAAACCTATTCATTTGATCTTTAGGGTAGGGCTCTATCTGTGAGCCCATGCATGCAGAAAGAGACAGATTATGGTTTCCCCTAAGTGTGTTATGTTGTCCCCAGACATTGCATTAACACAAGTTCAAAGTGATAGCTTGTTTCCTGTGTCTCTTAAGAACTACCGGATAGCCTTCAGCTAGACTGGTTTCTGTCATGTGATAATGAAGATATGATTAATGGATGGGAATTGTCGAATGCTAATCAAGAGCATGTTCCAGTTGCCGCTTGAATACTCATTAATTAAATTATTTTTATACCCACTTAATCCCAGTTCTGGGGTCACAGGGAAGCCGGTTCCCAACCGACAACTCTGTGCGCAAGGGCGGAAACAACTCTAGACACACACACAATCACACACTAAAAGACAATCTAGAGACACCAATTAACATATCATGAATGTCTTTGGAATACGTGAGAAAACTGGAGTACCCCGGAGAAAGCCCACGCGAACACGGGTATTACATGCAAGCTCCGCAGAGAAATTTACAGAGTCACCCCACCCGGGACACAAACCCAGATCATATTGCTGTGAGGATGCAGCACCAACCACTGCACTACCGTGCCGACCAATATATTACTCTTCATATCATATTTTGATTGTATTTTCAGAAAAAAATGGATGTTCACTAATTTACTTTAAAAAGACTATTATAGTTTACCCAAGCATACTTCAGTATACACTCAGTGGGATTTACCTGGGAAAGAGGTGTTTCTTTACTAAGACTGTGAATAAAACTTGACAAAAGTGCAAGCAACGACAGCTGCTATAGCGAAGAGAAATTCGTGGGGTTGTTTTTGTGCTGATGCTCCACATGTACTCATGTGACAGTCTAACGTATGCTGAGCACACAAAGAAGCACATGTAAAACGTGACAGAATAGCCTGCATATGATTGTGTGCAGACTTTCAGTTGAATCAGCAAGGCGGTGATATTATAATCAACAATGCTAAGTCAGAGACTGCCAGTGGTGCAACACATGCAGCATGCTTGCCTAAACTAATTAGTTTATTTTTTCAAATAAATTATAAATTAAAAAGCTCTTTATTATTATTTTTATTAACTCTATAATTTATCTGCTTCCAACTGTACATTGCATCTCCATTGTACATGCTTTAATTTCATGTCTCCTGCTTTCTGTTTTACAAGGCTCACATCCAGCCCTAAATGAGCCGCTGTAGGCCCTGGTATCTGGACTTAGACTGGGGGTTTATAGTTGTTAATTATACCTTCTCCGGTCCCTTCCATCCCAGGGCTGCTGCTGATTTGCTGCATTGTGCATGGAGACTGAAGCATGCAGATAGTGTGGGAGTGAATCTGTTTGTCTTCACATTTCTGGCTTTGTCTCAGTGCACACTCTGAACAAACATTTGAAACAACATTAAAACAGAGCTGCTGGTTTTCTGATTTTGGGTGAAAAATACAGAAGTGAAAATTTTTCATTCATTCATTTATTTTCTTCCACTTAAATCATACCGGGTCACGGGCCCGCTCATGCCCACCCTGCAACTCTAGGCACAAGGGCAGTAACAACATTAGAAAGGGTGCCAATCCTTCATAGTGCACACTCATACACATTCACACACTAAGGGCCGCTTTAGTGACAACAATTAACCTAGCATGCATGTCTTTGAAATGCGTAAGAAAACCAGAGTACTCTGAGAAAACTCGCTCAAACACCCGCCTGAACACTAGGAGAACATGCAAAACTCGTCCTAGCCGGGTTGATTTGAACTCAGGTCCTTCTTGCTTTGAGACAACCACACGACCCACTGTGCCACCGTGTCGCCCAAGCACACATTTGGTAATCTGATTACTGATTTCTCCTTTAAATAATAATTTAATTAATTTATTAGTTACATTGCCAACAAGCTGCCAACAACCTACACCCACCACAAGCACCCACCCCTGTTACTAAGTAACTCGTTACTAACATCACTGACTGTAGTGGGGGTGTATGGGGTGCAATAATGTTTGAACAGAGCATAGGCTTTACCATGCATCCTTGCAGGGTCTTTGTGTATATGAAAAGAATGGAGGAGTTGTAGGTTCCAAACCTGACACACTGTCCAAAAACCCTAGTCCCATGTTCCCCAGTTCTCTGACCAAATTCTTAGGAACAATGGTGTTAGTGGCAGAGGTAAAGTCAACAAATAACATTGTCATATACTTCTTCTATGTGAGTCAATTTTATGTGAAGTACCATTAAGACTTAATTGTAAGTTGTTTGAAGCCTTTATCCTGGTTTTTGTCTGCAAAATAATACAGAAACAGCCCTCCTATGTGTTCCTAATGATCTTCTCCTTTTTTTACATCCTTCTTCTAGTAAACCACAACATACTCATATCCTGGTTATGATTTCAAACCAGCATAGCGCTCTATCTGCATTACTAACCACAGGTAGAGCGCTGTGCTGGTGTAAATCATATCTAACCACCAGACGATACTTCATCTGTATTTGTAATAATTTATCACACTTCCCTCCTGTAAAACCTGGTCTTTCCCAGGATTCTGTCCACAGTCCACTTCACTGTTTACATTCTTTTGATCAGTTTCTATCTTATATAACTATGGGCTGAACTTTCACTGCTATGCTCATGACATTTAACTCAGTTGTAAACATTGTGACCCATTACCTTGACCAACATTATCAAGCTGTTGTCAACCACTTCGATCCTGGTTTTCTTCCAATTACTTAATGCTCAGCACTAATATAACGGTCTTACTTTCTCCAGTCCTTCTCTATTGGCCATATTTCTGTCAATCCTTCTAATAGCTTTTGCAACATTAGGGTTCTTTTTGATTCTGCTCTCTCTCCTTTGACTCTCATTTCTTCACCTCCTTCTTCTCTCACCTATTACAGGAAGTTACTGAAACATTGATACATGCATCAGTCTTATCCAGGCCTGACCACTTCAACTTACTTCTTTAACCTTTAAATGACATTACACAGAATTACATTTGATTCAAGAAAGCATAAAAATTAATTTTAAATAGATACCATCACCACTCATATGCATGTAACTAACACATTTCTGAGTTGTGTGCTGCAATGTTTCCTGAGTCACACGTGAAAAGGACAATACCCATGAACATTATAAAATTTACTTCAGGAACAAACTTCAAAGATTAAACCAGTCCACAGAAAATAAACAACCAGATATCCACCTCCAATTCTGGAGCGTGGTTTTGTCGATGTATGCTTTAATGCCTTTAAATAGACAGTATTATTTATAATTGCTAATACGTGGAAAACACTGAATGTGAACGCGGTTCTCTAAACATGTTACTCAGAAGCTATCCTATGCCGCCACAAGACAGTTTAGTAGTGGAGTAATTTAATGTTGGTTCCAGAAATTCCAGTGTTTATAGGCTTTTTACAGGGGTCCTGGGTGGGCTGCCTCCAAGCCTTCCTCATCAGGAAGACAATAAATGCTTAGTCCCAGTAGTCTTACTCATAAATGCCTCTATAAAAATATTGATAGAGTGTATCCACAAGTGGAATGGACTCTTTTAACCCTTACAGTAAAAACAGAAGTATTAAAATCAAGGCATATACAAGGCATATACATCCAACATACAACTGAAATCTAGGCATAGAACTGCACAGTTGGAACATCTGTCTATGCCATTAGTAATCCTTTATATTTTGTACTATAAATCTCCTTATTTATTTGCAAAACCAAGGACAGCAAACACTGGATAAAATATCAGTTTATCCAGTTGTTTTGCTTATGATCATTCTCCATTCCACTGGCAGTCCTAGCATGCAAACTACAACCTGTAGCAGATTAGTGATTTTTCCACTATCCACAATTATTTTAAAGTTTCGTAGTTATCTAAATTAACATTGATTTAATTTTATTTATAAAACACTTTTAACAAATTAGACACTATCAACTAATGGACAGTTCAAACAAAAGCTGTACAAAGAGCAAGTAGAAACTCTGGCTAGCGCTATGGCAGCATAACTCCAGGGTAGAACCAGAACGAGACACAGACATGAAGGAGCCCTGGGACATAAAGCAGCCAGCTACTCTACCATCAACAGACCTGAGCGATCTTGTGAGATCGGCTGGGCGACATTTACATAGTTATCTGCATTTAACATAACATAACAAGTCATTTGCACCTGGTGTGGTGTTCTGTTGTTGTGGCCTTCTGCTTCAAGGTGCTACATGTTGTGCTTTCAGTGATGGCTTAATATTGAATGGATTACTATTAGCTGAAAGTTTATACTTTGCTTCTGGTCATTTATTTTATTTTTAATAGGAATGTTAATGTGTGTTGTGTAACTCAATCTGACTGAGCTGGTGTGAAAGTGATGTCTGTTTTTACCGAGCAAGGGGGAAACAGATGCAGGTGCAGTGATCACAAAATGCAATGTAATTAATGTGATGCACAAAAAACAGATTTTTGACTAAAAAGAATGTAAAATGTAAAATTAGCAATAAAAGTCCTACGCACATGTCATAGAGCTTAGTGTAATGTGATGTGATGGTTCTGATGGAAGACATACTGACATACACTTTGTCAACATTAGTGCACACACTTTATCTAATTGTAAAATTATAAAATTTTATCTCAAACCCACGATTCTGTAATGTATAGCAAAAAGCAGATAGCTTTAATTACAGATAATTACACAATTGTGATAATTGTATTGCTTGTCTTATTTTCCAGTGGGGAATGGGCAGTCTGTGAAGATGGACACGCGGATATCCGGCTTTGTGGGTTCAACAGTGGAGCTGAGCTGCCTCTTCATCAACACCAAGCCCCTGGTGAAGATTTCACAGGTCACTTGGCAAAAGTCCTTCAATGGCACCAAGCAGAATGTTGCCACAGCCAACCCAGCGCTGGGTGTCTCTGTGTTGCCTCCTTTTAATGACCGTGTTACCTTTAAGAGCCTGGCCATGCCGCAGGCAAATCCTGTACTTGAGGATGCTACAATTATTATCAGCAACCTGCAGCTTTTGGATGAGGCTGCCTACATCTGCGAGTATACCACTTTCCCAGCAGGAAACAGGGAAAACATGGTCAATCTCACTGTCTATGGTAATGCATAACTTCTGTAACTCTTATTGCAAACATTTGGTTTGGTTTTTAAGTGACAAGGATGTGATATTTCCATATTAGTCTGAAATCCCAGAATTTCTGAGGAAGGTAGAACTGCATTTTTCCAATTGTAGAAAATGTGTGGAATTTGTGACCCAAAACATCACTGCTATAGAGGAGATCTGTTATGGCAAACAAAGTTTATGTTACAAAGTATTGAGTTAGCACAATCAGTGGCTGACTAAATACTTTTTGCCCTACCCTATGTATGCAAGGTCTAACTGCTTCTTCTTCTTCATTCCACATTGTGTCTACTCTCTTCTTCACTTCTTCTGCACTCCCTTTTTCCTAAGTATCTGAATTCCTCCACCCTTCCTGACCACTTCTCTATGTAGCCCGACTGTTCTACCTGTCTCCCTCTTATTTACACACATGTATTTTCTCTTATGATAGTTGACTTTCATTCTCCTTATTTCTAGAGCATACCTCCACCTTTCTTAGTTCTCTTCTTGCTGGCATCTGCAAACATCCTAGTCCACTGTGATTACTATCTGACCTTATCTGTTAGTCTGTGCATCATCTAACTGCTAAATGATTATGTTCCATAAAAAAATAATGTTCAAATATGTAGTATATTTCATGAGAGTCCTATAAACGTACGTATCAGCGTACAACTGCAGGAAATTTCTTGAGAAGTTGCCATTGCTGTTAGTGTCATGAGGGAATTGCATTCAGTTTTAGTGAAACATCTTTGTCAACTCTACAAGTGTTTACCTGCCTAGACCAGTTCGACCAACACAAAGTGTCTTCTGTGAAAGATACAGAATCTTGTGAGACAAAAGCATCTATCTAGACAGACATCACTATCTCTAACAAAATCTGTGTTCTCTATGTAGAGCTCTGCACAACAACAGCGCAAGATCAGCCATTTCCAATGGACTATTACACACCCTGAATTCTTTTATAGTGAAACAATACACACTAATCAGACACATGTGAATCGAATGAATTTAGCAATCACTTGCCCTATACAGTCTGTTGGACATTCCTATGATGTGCAGGCGGTACTAGGAAACAAAGATCTGGTTGAATATTAGGAAACAGAAAAGAAATACCTTTGTGTCTGATTACATAATTAAAAAATAGTAAATATTGTCAGTCGGATATCGGAAACAAATAATATATTATTTTACACCTTACATTTTATACTCTATAATCGTTCAGTTGATACTTCTAATGAAATTCACTCATGTCAAAGTGATACCTTCTATGTACTTTGCATGTTACACTTTAAGTGTGGTCAGGAGCAGATTATCTATTTTTACAAACAACAATGTACAATTTAATGAATGTGGGTATTTAAAAAAATCCACACCATTTCATTTTGCTTGTATGTCATGATTCCTTTTATCTCTAAAATTGCAGCTGCAGTCCTGGGATGTTGTGACTGTTTGGTCCTTCTATCAGGCCTTACCAAGGTCATTTACTCCTGAACATCTCTTCAAACATACAGTATATTGGAGGTGTTCTACTTTACATCAAAATAAAATATATACAGTCGTGTTAAAAATAATAGCAGTTTAACACCACTGATGTGTTCATACAACATGGGAAAGATTCATGACTAGCTGAGTAATGGGCAACCAACAGAATCAAATGTCATGACATGCACACTCCTAATTGGTTGTAATTGACTCATTTAATAAAAGGGGTTTGTTCAAATTAATAGTAGTGCAGAGTTTAAAGGGAAGTCATTCATTCTGTGTAAAATCAGGTGTCAGTTATGGCGCTTAAAGAAGGATGGCAGCAAATATTGTATCTGCTGGTTTTAGCTTTTGTATACAGATAATAATTGGCTGGCAAACAAAATGATCTCAAATGCTTTAAAAACAATAAACAATAAAAAACAAACAATAACAATAAAATGTTAAAAATAAATGGAAATCCAAAAATATCTTCATAAATTAACATTGCTTAAAAACTGGTTGAAAAGGTTACAGCTTGCTAAAGAACAAATTGACTAGTCCAAACACTGAATTTTAAAACACAGTACACTGTGAAGACTGTAAAACATGGCGGTGCAAGCATAATGGTTTGGGATGTTTCTCATAATTTGGAGTCAGGTCCATTTATCACATATCCATGAACCAGTTTGAATATATCGGAATATTGGAAGAATCCATGTTGCCTTATTCTGCAGAAGAAAAGCAGAATTGAAGAATAGAGAAATTTCTGCAGGACAATGACCCAAACATACCAACAAGCAGGCAACATCCTGGTTCAACAAGATTGATGTTATGAAGTGGCCATCCTAATTTCAGACCTCAATCTGATTATGAATTTATGGAGCAACAGCAAAAATGATGTTTTTAATACAAAACTCAAGAATACAGAAGAACTGTGGAATATAGTCTAGTCAGTGTGGGTTGTGTTAGTGACTCCATTGAATATCAGTTATCAGTAATAAAGTTTATATAACTAAATATTAGTTTAGTGATTAACAGAAATCATTAAATACATTTTTATTTATTCTGCAAATATTTTAGTTTGTAAATGAATATACAGACAATGATATTTTCTGAAAAGCTAATTATATTTTTTTCTTCATTTTAAGTTTAAAAATTAACAAATATTAATTTCCTGTTTTTATTTGGTCTGTGTATATAAATAGAAGTAAGTACCATTATGGGGATTAAGCTTTTTCTCAGTTGTTTTAAACACACTGCCGTTATTTTGAACACAACTGTATTTTAATGAAAATAAATAATGTACTCAATATGACCACAAATTGGCCATTTGTATAGCCCAATGCATCACGTCTGTCAGAAAGAGGTGGTTATGTTGACACCAATATACTTTATGGATTGTTTGGACCTCATAATGGTTCAACAGCCTTAAACATGTACAAAATGGACATGATAAAAGAATATGCTCTGTTTCCTTAAGATGTACTAAATTGTAGTTTTAATATGTACAGCTGTGTTTTTACTACACTCGTCTAATCTACTTATTTTACTACCATGTACATTAGGATATGAATAAAGAAAGATGCAGAGAATGAGCTACACCTTAGAGCTTGTGTATGACATGTCTCAGATATGTGATTGTTGAGAATGCTACACTATATTTCCAAAAGTTTTTGCTCACCTGCCTTTACTCAAATATGAGCTAATCCATATTCATTCAATATGACCTCGGTCCACCTTTTCCAGCTAGAACAGCTTCAGCTCTTCTGGGAGGGCTGTCCACAAAGTTTAGGAGTGTGTTTATGGGAATTTTTCACAATTCTTTCAGAATTGCATTTTTGAGCTCACACAATGATGTTGGACAAGAAGGCCTGGCTCTCAGTATCCACTCTAATTCATCCCAAAGAAGTTCTATCGGGACTCTGTGCATGCCAGTCAAGTTAATCCACACTAGACTCTGTTGTCCATGTCTTTATTTACAAACCTAATTCCAAAAAAAGTACAACTTATAAAATGTGAATGCAATGATGTGGAAGTTTCAAAATTCCATATTTTATTCAGAATAGAACATAGGTGACATTCCAAAAGTTTAAACTGAGAAAATGTCTAATTTAAAGAGACAAATTAGGTGATTTTAAATTTAGTGAACACAACACATCCTAAAAAAAGTTGGGACAAGGCCATGTTTACCACTGTAAGAAACCACCTTTTCTTTTTACAACAGTCTGTAAACATCTGCGGACTGAGGAGACAGCTTGCTCAAGTTGAGGGATAGAAATGTTAACCCATTTCTGATGTCCAACTCCTTTCTGATATCGCTCCACTATTTGTCAATGCAGAATTATGGGGATTGGTGATTATTTTCCATCTTTACTTATGAGAGCTGCTGCCACTACAGGATGTTTTTTTATATCCAGTCATGTTAATGACCTACTGCCAATTGGTCCTGCAGCTGTTACTTTTTTGTCCCTTTAACTTTTACAGCTTCTTATTGCTCTGTCCCAACTTTTTCAGAAATTTCAAATAAGCTAATATTTGGCATAAGGTTTCAAAATGTCTAACATTCGACATTTGATATATTGTCTATGTTCTATTGTAAATACAATATCAGTTTCTGACATTTCTAAATGATTTCATTCCGTTTTTATTTACAGTTTGTACTTTGTCCCAACTTTTTTTGAATCGGGTAATTTGAATGGGTGAGCAAATACCTTTGGAAATATAGTGTGTGTTTTGAATCTCAAAAGGAAATGTTTTCTAAGGTCTTGCTGTTTGTCAGTGCAGCTCTTCAATAACTACCTGCCTCTAATTTAAGGAGTTGAAGACAGAGTCCTACCACACCTTGTTGGGAAATCTCTGCATGAGTGTACATGCATGTTATTTAGAAGCCTCTCTTCAACTCTGGCAGTCAGAGGGGATGGAATGGAATTAGCTTTCTGTGCTAACACATTTGTGTTGTTATTCAGATACAGTACAAATATACTGTAGTTAGATGTTAATTGGAACCATTAACAGAATTAGGATTTGATTATATTAAAGGTCTCATATTGTTTTTTATACTTTTATATAGCATAAGGAAGTGAGATCCAGTCACTCTAGGTAGAATTTAATGTGCAGTGTAAACTGAAGGTGTCCACTTGTGACCCTATCCCAAGACCTCTTTAAATGCCAGGTGTGAAGAGGGCCAATGGGTGTTTGGATACACTGCATGCCCTCTTTTATCTGCTTTACACTGTGCCTTAAAAATAAAAAATGACCAAAGCTAAGCTGTAGAAATTGTAAGTGTTGATGTAGACTTTATGAGAGTGATATATTAATGTGTCCAAAATGTAAATGATTCATGCTGAAAGACTAAGAATTTGTTTGTGTATGTTTATGTGTTTAAACTTAGCACGACCTACAACGTCTGTGAGCCTGACAACTCCTATCATCATTGCACGGGCCCAGAAACACAAGATGACGGTTGCCACGTGTCTGTCAGCGAACGGAAAGCCGGCTAGTGTGATTAAGTGGGACACAAAGCTTAATGGACAAGCCATGATCCAGGAGACTCGCAACCCCAACGGAACAGTCACTATACGCAGTGACTACGTGATTGTGCCAAGCCGGGAGAGTCACCGTCAGACACTTACGTGCATTGTGACCTACAATTCTGAGCTCTTCAGCGACAGTGTCATACTCAATGTTCAGTGTAAGGCAAACTCCTTTCTCTAAGAAGCCCTGTACAAATAAAATAAATAAACTGTATCTGTTTTGCATTTCAACTGCCCAAATATATCTCTGAGCTAATCAGGACATGCATTGAACCATCACTGGATTTGAATAACACCTGGCAGGTTTCATACGAGCCCTAGTAAAGTTCCACCAATTGGTGCTTTTGTCACATCTTATTTAAGGAGTTGATCTACTTCACAGAATAAGGCAATATTTAGCAGCTATGGGTTAGCAGATGCAAATTCAGCAACTGTAGACAGATAGTTGGAGCCTGGAGGCATGGAGCCAGTGTTTCAGCAACAAGTGCACTTGTGGATTGTTCCCATGCCAACATATGGTGTAACCAGTGTGAAATGTAACATTAGCAAACATCCAGACAAAGGCCACACAGCTGCTGGGCAAGTAAGATTAACCTCATGGGTGAATGTCAAACAATTGAGGCGGAGCTGCTAAAGCGGACATGGTGTGACTTGTGTGAGGATATTAGCAATCTTGTAGAGCGTGTTGCCCTAATTAATCAAAATACAGGTAGACAAACCTGTTATTAGCCAGGTCTTCCTCATATAGTGATCATTCAGGGTCTGTGCAGGTAAAAGAAGTTTAATGGTGTAGACCATATCTAAGTAATAAGAGAATATCTGATTTTAAACATGTAGTTTGGTGGATGGGATTAAAACATGATCAAAGCTAATAGCAGTTAATGTGGTCAGTGTCAATCATTTTCAATTAAACACAATTTGAACATTTTAAATGAAGCTACAGGGGTTGGACAATGAAACTGAAACACCTGACATTTTAGTGTGGGAGGTTTCATGGCTAAATTGGA
This sequence comes from Aspidoras spilotus, assembly GCA_028565295.1. NCBI lineage: Eukaryota > Metazoa > Chordata > Actinopteri > Siluriformes > Callichthyidae > Aspidoras > Aspidoras spilotus. The sequence continues at coordinate 5,301,739 of JAOUQV010000027.1, read as the reverse complement.
CAAGCCTGGTGTCCAATCTTCATTAATTGCACATTGCACCAG
>JAOUQV010000027.1:5158033-5174507 GCA_028565295.1 Aspidoras spilotus | reverse complement strand
AGATGGGCAGGAAGGCACTTGGTGCGTCATCTGGACAGAAGAAAGACAGCAAGGAAACCTGGTGGTGGAACAAGAAGGTGCAGAAAGTTATTCATAGGAAGAGGTTAACTGAAGAGAGTGGTAAGGAGTATAATAAGATGAAGCTTATGACAAAGAGGGAGGTAGAAAAAAGCCAAGCAGAAGGCCTATGATGATGCTGTGCGAGATGTTAGACAGTAAAAATGGAGAAGTAGTTGTTTCGCCTTGCGATGCAGAGAATCAGAGAGGAAAAATATGTGCAACATGTCAGAGTGACCTGACAGGTGAGGAGAGGGTGAGGGCAAGATGGAATAAGTATTTAAGAGCTGAAAAGAATGACAGTAGTGAAATGTTCTGTAGCAGTGAGAAATAGCTTTAAAGTAAAGGTTGGATTTACCATGGACTATGATGTTTGCAGATGACATTGTTCTCTGTAGTGAGAGCAGGGAACAGCTAGAAGAGAACTTGGATAGGTAGAGGTATGCTCTGAAAACATTTGTAAGAGTACAGGCAGGATGGAGTGGATGGAGAAAAGTGTCAGGAGTGATGTTAAGGTTCTCATTAGGAGTGACCAGGATGGACAGAATTATGAATGAGAACATCAGAGGGACAGCACAGGTTGGAAAATTGGGAGACAAAGTTAGAGAGGGCCGATTTAGATGGTTTGGACATGTGCAGAGGAGGGACAGTGGATATATTGGTAGGAGGATGTTAGAAATGGAGTTGCCAGGCAGGAGGCAAAGAGAAAGACCAAAGTGGAGATATATAGATGTGGTCAATGTAGACATGCAGGTAGTTGGTGTGAAAGCAGAAGATGAAGAAAACAGAGTGAGGTGGAAAAGACTGACACGCTGTGGCGACCCCTAATAAGAGAAAGAGGCCAAAAGAAGAAAAAAGATATGTGTCATATTTTACAATCGTTTACCATATTTCTATAATATATTCACGTTATATTTTACAAGTTTATGATATCTCTATAGTATATTCACATGTATATTTTACAATAAATTACAGTACCTTTATAATACAGTGGGGCCAAATGTATTTAGTCAACCACTGATCGTTTCTTTTGCCAAGAATATATTTACCGAATGATAGATAGTAAGCTCTTAAACGACAATTTGGAGAAAAAGCCTAAAATAAAAGATCAGTTTGTTCAATTCAGAAGTTAAATAGCGTTACAATTTGCTATTGCAAATCATCCACAGAAACCAGGTCATATATGAGTTTGTGTTTGATTCTAGAGTGGAGTACAATGGGATTTTGTTAAAACCAGGTGTTGCTTAGCAGACCTGATTTAAACAATTCTCTGTTAGGAGTGCTATTGCATGTTCATAGGGAGACAAAAGCCTTAACACCAGGTGTGCAACAGATGCTTAACTCTTTTGCTGTATGAGAAGGTCATACAGATTATTTCACTTATTTGTGCTTCAAAGACAGCAACACCACAGATGACTTAACTGAACTTACTACGAAAGTTCAAGAATTCGATAACATTCACACTATGTGACAAGGAGCGCAAAAATACGAAAATGAGCAGGAGGTCATTTTCATATCTATGAGAAACCTACATTTATTTCTAGGGAGATAGCAGGTGAAATGCAGCTCAGTAACTTGCTCCCATGCCCAACACTTCTGCACTGCAATTTACAAGCAGACCCATTTGGGAATTAAGTCATGTACGTGAAACCTAATGATCTTAAAGAGAGACATTCAGGAAGAATGACCAATTACTGAGGAGCTTCAGCCCAAGCACACTAACTGAAATCAAAGTGAAAGAATGGGATGTACTCCTGCTGAAGGATTCGCAAGCCAGCAGGAATTAAATAAACTTATGACTAACAACAAAAGGTTTCCTCAGCAAGAAAAAAATTAGAGTATTCTAAATGTTTGTACAAAGGAGCTAAAGGAATTCTCACAGCTTGGAATTACGAGATGGAACTGTATAGATTGTTCTTGAGTCTAATCCATGAAGTTCATCATTCACTGTCAGCATCGAAATGACTATTATTTATTATTCCTTGTTAGTATAGTGGACAATATCTTAGCCAGACACATGTTGTGTTTCCCAGTCGAGGAACCAGTTAATAGTAGTGTAAAGGTTTTTTCACCACATCGGGGTATGTTGTTCCCATGTGGGCGAAGTTATTGGGTTATTTTATAGAAACATGTTTTAATATCAGATACAGATCCATATAAAAAGCAGTTCCTTTAGTAAAGAATTCATAAAGAGGTGGCCTTGTATTGGATAAATCTTTTATTTGTTAACTGTCTGTCGAGCATTATACATCTATGTGCTTGCAAGGACAGAACAGTGACATAACAATTTATTGGAAATGTTTCTATTATCAAGTCTTTACCAGGTTTGCAGACACTGTAGCTGGTATTTTGGCCCATTCCTCTATGCAGATCTCCTCTAAAGCAGTGATGTTTTGGGACTGTCCCTAAGAAGCACATATTTTCAACAACCTCCAGTAGTTTTCTATGGGGTTGAAGTCTGGAGACTGGCTAGTCCACTTCAGAACCTTGAAATGCTTTTTACGGAGCCACTCCTTTGTTGCCTGAGCGGTATGTTTGGTGTGATCATTGATAAAGAGGTTTTGGCTTAAAATATCATGATACATGGCCCCGTTCATTCTACCCTTAACACAGATCAGTCGTCCTCTTTTGCAGAAAAACAGCCCTAAAGCATAATGTTTTTACCCCATGCTTTACATGTTATTGTGTTTTTGGGCCGCAATTCTTCCAAATACAACGGGTTGAGTTTTTACCAAAAAGGTTTATTTTGGTTTTACCTGAACACATAATATTTCCCCAATCTGCATGTGGATCATCCGTATTCTCTTTGGCATAAAACAGACGAGCCCGCACTGGCTTAAGCAGGGGTTGGGGGGTACACCTGGCAGTGCAAGATTTGAGTCACTCTTAGCATAGTGTTACTGATGGTAGCCCTTTTTAGTTCGGTCCCAGCTCTCTGCAGGTCATTCATTATGTGCCTCTGGATTTCTGCACATTTTGATCCCACGAGATGAGATCTTGCATGGGGGTCCAGATTGAGGGAGTTTATCAATGTCTTTTATGTCTTATATATAAAGTTAAATCTTACGCTAATGTACAAATGCAAATTAAACAACTGCAATGTGTCTTACATTTACTCTAACTACTATTTTAGTCTAGACAGTATAAAACACTAGACATTTCATGCTCAATTTCATTTATTAATAAACATATATTCCTGCATTTCAAGTCTGCAACACATTCCATAGGAAGTTGGGAGGGGGCAAGGAGCAACGAGGAGGAAAACAATTCTAAAATATTCTAGTTTTTATTATATGTAATTTAGTATGTTCTTTGGAAGCAAATCTAACAGTTATACAGTAGTTTTATGGGTTGCAGAACTAATATAATTATTGTTCTCTGATCTTTTGGAAAATTCATCTGTTCTTCTATTACACTTCACTCATGTTCACTAATTTCCAAACTGCTCACCAAGCATTGTCATAAAAAGTATAGACACACTCATCTTTACATAAACTGATTTTGTGCATTCTTAAATTACAATGGCACTAAATATGAATTACATGATATACCACACCAAATCAGAAGGTGGATATCATTTATTTTTGCCATTATGATACTCCAACATCATTTACTAATTATGCAGTGGTATGAAAGTTTGTACACCGCTGATAATTTTCATGATTTTCCCTTATAAATCATTGGTTGTTTGGATCCGAAATTTCAGATAAATATTTTATAAAGCAAACAACACAGTGATATTTGAGAAGTGAAATAAAGTTTATGAGATTTACAGAAATTGTGCAATAATTATTCGAACAAAATTAGGCAGGTACATCAATTTGGGAACCCTTGTCATTTTATTTATTTAAATAATTTTAGCCCTAATTATCTTTTGTACGCTCACTGACCCTTGACTTGACAAGTGCAAACTTTTCTCTTCTTCACGTCTTCTCTGAAGAGTGGCAACATGGAGCCTCAAAACAACTCTCAACTGACCTAAAACAAATATTGTTCAACAACATAGTTTAGGGAAAGTATACAAAAAGCTCTCTCAGAGATTTCATCTGTTTGTTTCCACTGTAAGGACCGAAGTGACAAGCCAAGAAAAATCTAGATAAGCGAAGGCGAAGGATGATGAGAGCAGTCATAGTCAACCCACAGACCAGCTCCAAAAACTACCACATTATCTTTTTGTAGATGGTGTCACTGAGCATCATTTAACTAACTAATCATTGCACTTTGCACAAGGAGAGGCTGTATGGGAGAGTAATGCAGAAGCCTTTTCTGCGCACACAGAAAATGTCTAATACAGAAGAATGCCTTATGTGATGCAGTGCCATCTAAGGGCCCGAAGATCACGGGCACCCAGTATGGTTTTCCGGGCCTTGATGTTTATGTACGTATGATGATATGTTCAAATTCTTTGCAATTATACACTGTCGAACTTTGTCACTGCAGAATTACTGGGAATGATGATCCTCTTGCCATCTTTACTTCTGAGAGCTGCTGCCACTCCAAGATGCGCTTTTTATTACTAGTCATGTTAATGACCTATTGCTAATTCACCTAATGAGTTGCAATTGTTTGTTCCTTATCTTATCCAGTCTCTTATTGCCCCATCCTAACTTTTTTAGATGTGTTGCTTTCACAAAATTTTAAATAAGGTAATATTTTGCATGAAATTTCATTCGATATGTAGTCCATGTTGTATTGGGTATATATTTTTGTCGACATGCTGCATATCACATCTTTAGTCTTCAAAGATGCATCCTTTCTATATTCGGTTTTTAATTTTTTATGATTACAATCGTGACGAATATACAAAGGATGCATCTTTGAAGACTAAAGATGTGATATGCGGCAGGTCTACAAATTAATAAGGAAATTAAGGAAATCTTTCAAAAATGTAAATATTGGAAGGGTTTTACCTAATGTTCCCTCTGAAAAATGTATTAGATGTTTATTAACGAATAAAATGAAGCTGACTAGAGGGAACATTAAAGATCTCAGGTTTATGTTGTCTGCAATTAAATACTGATTTTAAACACTGATTTTATATGCATTTTTATATGCAGTCTTTTGAATGAAGTCTTTTTTTCTTACTGCGGGTCATTTATAAAGTGCAAGATCGAGGTGCAGGGTAAAAACAACTTGGTGTAACAAAGTAATCACAAAATAATGAATATTTAAGGTTGGCACTGTATAATGTACAGACATTGTACTGAATCTCTGAATGAGAAAGTGAAAACATTTAAAAATGTTTGTTAATTTAATATAAATTATTATTTACCACATCCTTAATATTTAAATAAAAGAAGTTGAAACAAACAAAAACTCTTCCCCAAATTATCTCATCAGGGAGATACCATGGTCAACAAAATGAGCTCCAAGACTGGTGGAATGCTTCAGTGATTGAGTCTCTAATTTAATTAATTAATTTTCACAATTTTTTTTTTTTTATGCTTAGATGGTTTGTGAAAACTGAAACAAAATCAAGCCCATAGTGTAAGAGTGTGTTCACAGGGTGTTTATCAGTGGACACCTTTGAATATTTTCCTCCAACAGACATACCTTTATGTTGAGTTCCTTGGCCACTAGACTGAGACTAAGTGGTAGTCTGCAGTTTACCCTCTGGAAAAATGACTGCACTCCTTCTAAACCATCCTGGAGCACCGACTTCATATAAGTAAACATAAAATTAAATTAGAAATATTAATCCTAAGCACCATTTTTCTCATGAGCATATGATCTGTGTATAATATATAATTTATATTTGGTAATTTAAATATACAGTCAGGTTTCTTACCTATAGTATTCAAAAGCAAGCTTATTACGATATAAAATACCCAATGGTCTAAGTACATGTACAATCAAGCATGTGTAGTGAGTAACCAAAACAAATGTATTATTTACACCTCTCAAAATGAAGTCCAATATTCTTATGCAGAGAAACATATAGGGTTCACAGAAACAGGAGCTAGAGGAATTCAAAGAATTTAAGAAATTTAAGAAAATTACAAGAAAAGAAGTTACAATATTTTCAACAAATTTCAAATCCATTTTCTGGTTTACAAACGAGACTTACACAAACAACCTGCTTTATTTTGGTATAAGTAATATAGAGTGTATAAACTTATCTAGGTCATAATGTATTATTGATTATTGATTAACGTCATCTTCAGCATTGATGCTCATTTTAATAATAGCAAGATAATACTCATACACAAGTTTCGCATGTTATACACAAAGTCATATACTATATTTCCAAAAGTATTCGCTCACCTGCCTTGACTTACATATGAGCCAATTCATAGAATTCAATATGACACACTTTCAGCTACAACAGCTTCAAAACTTCTGGGTAGGCTGTCCACAAGTTTTAGGAGTGTGTTTATGGGAATTGTGACCATTCTTCCAGAAGCACATTTGTGAGGTCACGTACTGATGCTGGATGATGTTTTATTGGGGTAAGGTCAGGGCTCTGTGCAGGCCAGTCAAGTTCATTCACACCTAACTCAGTCGTCCATATCTTTATAGACCTTGCTTTGTGCACTGGTCAATAGTCATGTTGAAAGAGGAAGGGGCCAGATCCAAACTGTTCCCACAAAGTTGAGAGCATGGAATTGTCCAAAATGTCTTGGTATGCTGAAGCATTCATACACCTGTGGCCATGGAAGAGATTGGAACACCTGATTCCGATAATTTGGATAGGTGAGCAAATACTTTTGGAAATAGTGTATATATGTATGTATACATGGTCAAATTTTTGTACACACCTTCTCATTTAATGTTTTTATTTTTATTATTTTCCTACATTGTAAATTCATACTAAAGGCCTTATTAAAGTCATCAAAACTATTAGAAACACAGTTGGAATCATATAGTAAACTTAAGTGTTAAACAAACCAAAATTTGTGATTTGGCACATTTTCCTTTGATTACAGCTGTGCGCATCCTTAGCATTCTCTCTTCATGTCTGCTTCAAGTCACCTGGAATGGTTTTTAGTTAACAGCTGTGCCTTGTCAAGAGATAATTTCTCATTTCTAAGATAAATTCGTCCTGCCCTTTTAATTAGTTTGAGACCATCAGTTGTGTTCTGAATATATACAGCGTATAGCCATATTGGAGTAATGTTCTAATCTATATTATGGCAAGAACTACTCAACTAAGTAAAGAAAAAACACAGTCATGATGATAATGGGGTGCTTTGCTGGTGACATTGTTGACGATTTATCCAAGGCAAGTTTTAACTACCATAGCATTCTGTAGTGACATGCCATCCCGTTATTTTTGCACTTGGTGGTATCACGACAGGACAATGACCACAAACACACCTCCAACACAATCACCTAATCTCAACCCAAATGAGATGGCTTGGGATGAGTGGTCCACAGAATGAAGGCAAAACAACCAAGTCCTCAGCACCTTCAGAACTTTTAGAAAATCATCACAGGTCATGAATTTTCTTGAGTGAATGCCAATGATGTGCACAGCTGTAATCAAAGAAAAAGGCGCCTACATTAAAGAATCTGAAATCTAAAACACATTTTGGTTAGTTAAACATTAAAGTTTACTACATGAATCTTTCTGTGTTCCTTAATAGTCTGTGGTCACTTGTACTTAGAATGCATACATTATATAGATTCATTAAAAACATAGTGATCTATTTTAGTGTTTATTTCTGTTAATGTTGATGATTATGCCTTTTAGCCAATTAAAATGCAAAATCATTATCTCGGAAAATTAGATTATATAAGACCAAATGAAAAAAAATAATAAAAAAGAATTTTCATGCAGATATTTTGGCCTACTGAAAAGTATATACAGTAAATGCGCTCAATATTTGGTCAGTGTTCCTTTTGCATAATTTGCTGCATCAATGTGGGATAGCATGGAGGCCATCTGCCAGTGGCACTGCTAATGTGTTATGGAAGCCCAAGTTGCTTTAATAGCAGCCTTCAGTTCCTCTGCATTGTTGGGTCTGGTGCCTCTCATCCTCTTGATAAAACCCGGCAGATTCTCTTTGGGGTTAAGGTCAGGCGAGTTTGCTGGCCAATCAAGCAGAGTGATACTGTTGTTATGAAACCAGGTATCAGTACTTTTGTTAGTGTGGACAGGTGCCAAGTCCTGCTAGACCATGAAATCTTCAAAAAGCTTGTCGGCAGAGGGAAGCATGAAGTGCTCTAAAATTTCCTGGTAGGCAGCTACGCTGACTTTGGTCTTGGTATAACACAGTGGACCTGAACTAGCAGATGACATGTCTCCCCAAACCATCACTGATTGTGGAAACTTTACACTAGACCTTAAGCAGCTTGGATTGTGTGCCTCTAGGGACCTTGATTTAAGGCAGTCGTAGGCTTGTGGTTAGCCTTGCGACTGGAAGGTCCCTGGTTCGTTTCCAAGTATCGACAAGTAATGGCTGAAGTGCAATTGGGCAGGGCACCTAACCCTCAGTTGCTCCCCGGGCGCTGTGCTGGCGGCTCACTGCTCTGGGCACGTGTGATCACTTCACCAATGTGTGTGTTTCATTGCACGGATGGGTTAAATGCAAAGGACCAATTTCACTGTGTGCAAACATAGTGGCCAAAATGTATCACTTTCACTTTCTCAATTTTTCACTTGATTTCAAAATGAAATGCAAAATTTACTTTAATCTGAAAACAAAATATTGGACTCCAGCAGCAGTCCACTCCTTGTAAATCTCCTCATGTTTTAGTGGACTTTTCTTGAATTAAGGCTGGGGTTATCCCGGTTGCAAGTTTTTCTACCACACTTTTTCCTTTAACTCAACTTTCCATTAATATGCTTGGATACAGCACTCCGTGAACAGCAGCTTCTATAGCAATAACTTTTGTAGCATAAACTCGTTGTAGAGTTTGTCAATGTCTTTCCCATGATTGTGTAACCTAGTGAACCAGACTAAGGGATAAATTCAAACACTTAAGAAGACTTTGCAGGTCTTTTGTGTTAAATAATCAAATTTTCTGAGATAATGATTTTTTCATTGGCTGTAAGCAATAATCATAAACAATAACAGAAATAAACACATGAAATAGAATACTGTGTTTGTAACGAATATATATATATATATATTATATATATATATAATGTATGCATTTCACTGTACATACTAAGGGCCACTTTAGAGACACAAATTAATCTAACACACGTCTTTGGAATGTGGGAGGAAACCTGACTGCAGCCTGACTGAGCTATTACTCTATTCCTCTGATATTTAACAACCTGACTGATGACTACTGGACAGAGTGGCTCTTTATTCATAATAATATCTTTATTTTATTCACTAGTAGTTAACTATGATGCGTAATGGACCGTAAATTAGGTTTTTTGTGAATAATTGTCAGCTTCCAGTAAATTAAAAACAAGACTTTAAAAATGTACTCATGCAGTTTATTGTACTTTTACAAATTTATTTTAATGGTAGCAGACAAATGATATAAATGTTTTCAAGAAATTTATTTTACTTTCTAATAAAATTATTTCTGGGGGTTTAGTAACTTTTTAAACAGTTGTACAAGAGAAATTAACTATGCAGTAATCATAAATAGCCCTGTATAATTTCTACACAGCTGTACTGTGATCTACACCGTTTATGCCCTCAGTCTTTGAAATGTGCACTAGATGTGAGCTTCTCTTGCATCTTACCTGTCGACTTGAACTGTTGGATTGGCGCACATTTTCAGCAAGGACTCCCAGTAATTGAACCAGGCGTGTCTGCTTTTCAAATTCAGCTCTTAGTCCTGCACCACACATGCAAAGCAGGGCTCCAAGCACATGGCCATAACGTTGGCAAAACACAGGCTCCTGTACTGCATCCCTCAGCAACCTGGAGTCAATTAAATTCAGTCAATCAAGCCAACATACGTTTTGAATAAACACACTGAAATAGAACAATCAACAGAATATTAACCAGTAAAGTTGATGTGCAACGTTGATGTTTCCTTGGGCTCGTGACAACAGGAACATAACCAAAGAATTTTTCAGATGTCTTTCAGATTTTAGGGTCTCCAGGTTAGAAAGGGGAGGAACAAAAAGAAATTTTATCAGCACCATTAAAAACAGACAATAGTTAAATGTTTTCTGTTTTACATGAGAAAGGATGAAAAAACAAACAGATTAAATGTATTGTAACATTTTATTGTTAATGAAAACCTGAACAAGCTGAGGCAAGTAGTCAGTTAGCTCATCATCGCTGCAGGCCGCAATCCAACTCACAGCCAGGGTCCGAACTTCTGTATCTGAAAATCTGGAGAGAGAAAATATTTAATATCAGTACATTTTAGTCTAATATTAACATGGTGCCCAATAAGAAAAGATAGAAATCAAACACAACAAAATCGCCACAACAACTGAGGAGAAAGAGAATGTTAACTGGCAACACTCCGTTCAGGATTCTTTCTACATATTTCTACACTACATATCACACAGTGAGCAAAATTATATTACAGCTTATGTTAATCTCTGAAGACGCGCAAACCAATAGTAGCATTTTTGAGAACATTTTTGGCATTATTTATTTATTTATTTATTGTTTAACGTCATCCTCAGCACCAGTGTCTATTATAATGACAGGAACACTGCCATACTCGTACACAAGTCTCATAACATACACAAAGTCACATATCAATACACAAGTTAATGATAATTTAGTGTTTCTAATTTACCCAGCGTGCATGTCTTTGTACTGTGGGCGGAAACCGGAGCACCCGGAGAAAACCCACGCAAACACGGGAAGAACATGTAAACTCCACATTTTTAGCATTACAAATATTTTGTATTTCTCTTTACTAAACTTAATATTCTCATGCAGCTAACTGTCAGTAATGTTGAATAATACTATGTAATTTAGTATTTTCTGCGGATTCAACACTACCAGTTCTCTCTTATTTTTATTTAGTAAGTTACAGAACTAATACAATATTTGTTCTTTCTGAATATTTACATGTTCTCCGAATGCACTTCTTGTGTTCACTCATGTTTTACCTTTAATATCCAAGACGTTTTTTAACTGCTTATGTACACTTATCTTTACATAAACTGATTTAGTGTCCACAAAAAAACAATGACCGTGAATATGATTTACATAATAGGCCAAACCAAAGCAGGAAGTGGACAAAATGCAATCCAAAAATAGTTCATTTAAAGCCACGCTTGATTGTATCCACCAAACTGAACATACCACCATAGACATTAATCTTTTATTTCATAAAGTGAAATTAGGTAAGTATGGGAATTAAAAGAAATACAAAAGAAATATAAAAAACATAAGCCTGTTAAACAGAACTATGATGGACTTTGTAAGTGATGGCTTCATGTTGATAATCATCTGCAGCTCATGCTAAATTAAGCACACAATGACAGCTTTAGCATTTAAAATAGAATTTAGTTATATCCCTATTATATACATACTTGGAATCAAGCAATTCTAGGGCACAGACAGGAGAAAGTGGGGGCCAGTGGTGTAGTAGTTTGTGGATCTCTGCTACACTAATGCAGTCCCAGCTGGGAGCACTGGCTAAGATCTTGGAAAGACTCTGTTCATGTCTGCAGCAGTAGTACCGCTGATCCCAAAGAAGCTGCATGTCTTCTTTTGTCAGTCTGCAAGAAAAAAATAATAATAATACTTGAATCTTGCATACATTTTCTTTTTATATTATATTTATATTATAAGCATTAACAGAGAGTTAAAATCAAGCAAGGAGTAAGGAGATTAAGGATACTACATAAATCTATCCAGTAAGGATCGTAGTGAAGATGGAGAAGCATCAATGACGCATGGCTGTGATATAGATGCCCCAACACAGTAAAAAAAAAAAGAGTTGGCTTTGTCCATGTTTGCCACCTATCTCAACTCATTACTCAGATAACCACCCAGGTACCTCTAGTTGTGGACCACCTTGATACTCTCCCTTGCTATTGCGTTTCAGATGAGAGTTCCTGTATATACTCCTCTTTCCTCTCATTAATACATAACACAATAGCAGTGTCGTCCAAAAAAATTGCTGGTAACATGTCTTAGATACATACATCTCTATAATCAGAGGTCGTCCCCTGTGGAACATCTATAATGCTCATAGTCCGGTCCTTTTAGCATCATAAACTGGGGAATTTCAATCATTTTGTCAATGGTTCAGTCACTAAGCATGAGTCTATATGCGCATTTCACAGTCACGAGACAAAAAAGCTGGGCTGTGTGATAAGAAAAATGAATGGTTTCAACATCATATCTGGGTTGTGAATGAACAATCAAAAGCCTCTCCAATGACTGTATCAAATGTGTTGTCAATGCTATAGATCTGTAGACATGCAGTTCTTTATTTTTAGCAAGAATCTTTAATCACAGACTGCTGATTAAGAACCTCATCAAGATCTATTCATGATGCTGACAGCTTGGCAATTTCTATCCCGACATCAAATTAATCTCAATTCACAACTTTGTCACCTTACCTTTTGAATTCTGCTCTCAATATTATCTTAGATACTCCTTATTCTTGCTTATTCTCCACTTTATTTCATTCAGTATACCCCGATCACCACTTAATGTCACACACTGACTAAAATAAGACCACTTCCTTACTGTTTTGGTGTCAAATGTACAGACACCTCAGTTACCATGCATAAAGGCACTTGTGAGGCACGTGTGCTCACTTTTCAAGTACAGATATGTGTATAGATGTGTATTATACTGCTGTTCTGCCCTCACAACATGTCTCTTTGTAAAGCTAGACAGACAGCAATCAAATAAAAGATTCCTTTATACACACACAAACACACGTATGTATCCATAAAATGGCCCACCCTGTATACATTTAAATGCAATATAAAGGTTAAGCAGATCATGTTGAACATTTAGTTAATTATGTGATGTTAACAAATATTAAATAATTTCAGAATACATTACTACTGACAAAACTGAATATTTCCCAAGGGTACAAGCATTTATATCAAAAGTTAATAATGAACATGAACTGCTTATACAGTGCCAGCTCTCTACAGGTAATTCATTAGATCCCGGAGATTTTTTCTCAAGATCATTTTGACCCCACTACTATGAGATCTTGCATGGAGTCCCAGATCGAGGAAGATTATCAATGGCCTTGTACGTCTTACAATTGTATTTACTTACAATTGCTCCCAGAGTTGATTTATTCACACCAACCTGCTTGCCTAACTTTTTGAGTCTGACTGTTTGAGGCTGTGGACAGGTGTCTTTTATACAAATAACAAGGTCAAACAGGTACCAATAATACAGGTAACTTATTAGAGGACAGAAGAGATTCTTGAATCTTTATCCAGATGACATGGAGGCAATCCTGTCTGAGCAACCTTAAACTTTGGCTATCAAAAATTACTTTGTCTAAATGAGAACAAAACAGAATGTATTTTGTTTAGCACATTAAACCTGTCTGAAATTACAATTGGTCTTAGTCCACTAGCAACCCACTGTAATAATGTTAGAAATCTGGTGTGAAATTTGATGAAAGCAGGCTTCTTTCAGCTTTGCCTCCATACTAAAGTTAAGCCATTCCTGAGCCGCTGTGACAAGGAAAGAGCCATTCATGCTTTTATCAGCTCACGTTTAGACTACTGTAATTCATTGCACAACAGTACAGTTTAAAATACTGCTATTTGTCTTTAAAGCAGTAAATGTCCTTGCACCTCCCTACATAACTGAAACCCTGAGGCTTTACCACCCTGACACAGCTCTTGGCTCTGCCATCCAACATCTTTTGGAGGTCCCTCAGTCCAGGTATAAACAGTGCGGTGATCGTTCTTTTGCTGTAGCAGGTCCTAACTTCTGGAAATCGCTGCCCTCAAAGCTAAACTCCACCACTGACCTGTCTCAGCTTAAAAACAAATTATAAGCATAGCTTTTTAGGATAGCTTTTGCCTGACTCTGTGCTCCACCTTTTGTTGTGCTGTGGTGTATATATGTTTATTTTTAAGGTGCTATATAAATAAATGTTGCTGTTGTTGAAGAAGTTACAGGTGTGCGAATTTCCCACATTTTTTTCTCATTTTGTCTCTCATAGCTAAAATGTACCTATGATGAAAATTACAAACCTTTCTCAACTTGCACAATCAGTGTCTGACTAAATAATTTTTTGCCCCACTGCATCGGTTATCAGATAATTATTCCTCGCAGTTACCTCACAGTTACCATGCTACATTAGACATATTCTTTATGACACAGTCTGATGCATTCCAAACTGATTAATTCTAATATATTTCTAAAAATACAAAACTAACTAAGCCGATGGGTACGGGTTAAAAGCGGAGGACCAATCCCGCTGTGTGCAAGAAAAGTGGCAAACAGGGCTTTAGCACCACACAGGAGGTGTCAGGCAGACCCTAAAAGGCACCACTGGTGTCTAGGATAATCCTGTTGGAGATATCGGGACTTGCCCTTGCATCCATCTTTTAATGGACAGCTGAGATGCACAGGCCATAATAATCCTTAAGGAAACAATATGGCCATGCACCACTCATAAAGCACCCAGCAGTAGACCCCGACATCACATCTCTGCTGGTGCTTAGTCAATAATATTCTAAACAAATATCATACATTGTTGCATGTATAGTGGAGGAAACCTTCAGCGTGTGGGATCTGTTGTCTGCACCATCCTATGCGACAGCACAATTCACCTGTGGTCAGATCTTTGGTGCTTGATAGATATTTATATATTGTATACATTAATAGCTACATATACCTGTAAGACGATGGTAGTGAACAGAGCTTTTCAATCCTTCTTCGGATATCTGGATCAGGCATTTCTACAGACTGAAGGTCAGGCAAAGTCATCGCTAGAGGACACGAATAAATTACATCCACCTGTGAACTGGGTAAATCTATCTGCAGAGGATATGACAGAAGTTCATTTGTTATATTGTTTATTTAGTATTTAAATACTAACTATATGTCGGAATTGAGAAAAAATACCTGGAGAATTATTCTCTCTTCAATGTTTTTACTCTTTCCTGTTGGTCCAGTCACGGAGAATGGAGATGTCCACAAACTCAACAGCTTAGTCCCTTTAGCAAACGCACTACAATATACCAACATCTACATTTTAGTCATAAATTAAAGATCTGCCTGTGGTTACAATGTTCAGTGTTCAAACAGAAAACCGAAAATGTTATTAAATACAAAAACCTGGTGAAGTATAGGCTGTACAACATAAATATTACATAAATTGTATAGAAAAAGTACATGCTTCTTCAATTATAAATTTATATATATTTATTTATATATATTTATATATATTTCATGCACTTTGTATCAAAATTGCTTGGGTACCAATCCTACATGCTGTCCATTTGTAAACATATATTCTCAATGTAGAATGATGAATTTATTCTATTAATGGGCTATTTTTAATTTGTCTGTAGAGAGAGCTCACCATTCTGGGCATGTGTGCTAACTTCACAAGTGTGTGTATAGATGTGTTTCACTGCATGGCTTGCTGTGTGCAAGAAAAGTGTCAAACAAATCACATTTTGTTTTAAATTTAACAGGGCTTTAGCACCACACAGGAGGTGTAAGGGGCACCACTTATGGGACGTAAAAATCCTTGCATGCACATTTAATGGACACAGAAAGCACAGGATATGATAATCCTTAAGGAAACAATTGGGCCATGCACCTCTTATTGAGCGCCCTGCAGTGGACAACAAGAGGACATGGTCCACATGGTAGTGTGCATAATAGCTACATAATGTTTTATATTACCTAAAATTCACAGAGAATTCACAGAGAATGACATACAGGCTGTCCATTTGTAAACATATCTTCTCACTGAAGAATGATGAACTTATTTTATTAGTTTTAGCTCAAATAATAAACCATTCTGTGAGATTCTAAAAGTATTGCATCACTCCTTACCGCCTGAAGTCAAACAGAGGCATGGTGACTTTGCCTAAGAGTTCTGGTCCCTTGTGTTGTTTGTTGGAATCAGGAGAGTTGCTAGAATTCTGGTTAAGAACTCCATAGAGGGAGAGGCTCAAAATGGTCTCCAGAGGTAAGGAGGCAACAGAGAGGGGAAATTTTATCCTAAACAAAAAAAGGCAATATCAACTGGGCAGTAAAATATAAGGTGTTGTAATTCTATAATAAAAATATAATAAGATTAAAATATATTTGAATTCATTTTACTCACAGTTCATCCCACTTGATGTGATAGAAGAAGCTCTTGTATATCCCAACATTTTTGGACCTTACAGGTTTCACAAGATTCTTATCATTGTGCATAACTGCACATATCATATAGTATTTTTCATAACTGCAGGAACAGTAAAGACACGTGACACTTCTTAATTAAAAAACAACACACACACACACACACACACTGAATGTACAGTCATAGCCGAAATTGCCGAAAGAGGTGCATGGCCCAGAGAATGTGACTCAATATT
>JAOUQV010000027.1:5116628-5126857 GCA_028565295.1 Aspidoras spilotus | reverse complement strand
AAATTTCATTGTCCAGCAGGTCTTGGCACCTGTCCACACAGCCAAAAGTACCAAATGCCTGGTTTAATTTATTGAGATGTACCTGTATATGCAATATAATACAATATAATATAATTAAAATCAAGGCTGCTGTTTTTGCTAAAGAATTATATGTATGACATCCAATGTCTCCAGAAGATCTGTGGTGATCTGTAACACCTTCTAGCAAATTTACTACAATTTTAAATATTTTAATTTGTGTAGTACAGTATATAGATTTTTACATATTTTTGTCAAAGTCAGTTTTATTGTCAGTCAGTTCTTTCACATGTACCAGACATACAAAGGTACCCTCTCCTGGTGATGACAATACAAGATATTCCGACAAGACATATCCTAAATGTTACACATAACACATAATAAGTTAACAAATAAAGTGCACAGTGGCAAGAGTAAAAATTAACTAAACTAAAATAACTTGTTTTTCACAGATCTGTAGAGTAATTTGCTGCGAATTGTTAATTATAAGACCTAGCAGTCTTTTTTTTTTTGTCTACAAAGGGGTCTGTTATATGACATGTTGCTTTCGCTAGTGACATTTTTTATTTAGCGATTAGATAGAAATATTTTTTGTAATGATATTAAATGCATTTTATGTCTAAAATAAAAATTGTATTCAATTAACTGGGGTGCCTAAGAATTTTGCTTAGTCCTGTATGTACAGTATATGTACAATACAGATTATACAGTACATATAGCAAATTTTTTTCATATCCAAATATTTTTTTGTGATTGTTTATTAATTATTATTCATTTTTTATTTTAATATAAAATAATTTTAATAATATTTGTTTTTATATTATTTAGTTGACATGGATGATGAAGATGGCAGGTGCTTGTTAGATGTTATTTGGTAAGTATATACTACTTAAAATAATATATCTGATTATGATTCCGAATTTGAATTAAATTTGATTGGTTGTTTTTTTTTTACAGTGACCCTCAAGCTCTCAATGATTTTCTTCATGGATCAGAAACACAGGTGAGTACAATTCTCTATAGGTAGAACTTAAGTGAGTGAGTGACATTCCAAATTTTGACAATTAGGATCCCCAAAGAGCAAACTGAAGACAGTACTGGAAAAAAAATCAGAATAGTTATCAAAACTATCATAACTAAAAACACTGAGTGACAGGCTTATGAGAGTTTGGGTGTAAATACATTGCTGATGACCAAAAAAATTCAGATAGAAATCAATAATGTCTATGATTGTATATGATTTTTGAAAATGATTATTAATTCCTGATTCATAAGTATTTACTGATGTTTGCGTGCATTTGCTTGTCTACTCAAACCCATGGCTATATTTTTGACAAATTTTTCACCAGCAATGTATTTAGTCCCAGTCTATTATAAACCTGTCATCTAATTTTTTACTGGCTCAAAGGATTTAGTGAGGAATGTACCTAATTAAAAATAATCAGCAGTTGTCTGACTAAGCAGATTAATTTACTGCTGTGATTTTTTTTAAAATAGGATTCTGCGAATACTCAGACTTTCTATGAATTGCACAACACATCATTCTATACTTTTTCTTCTACTCCAGCTTTTCTTTTGACTATTTCTTAACCATTTGCACATAATTTCAACCTTTTGTCATAATATTGACATACTACACTTATGTTTCCTATCAGTTGCATCTTTATTCCATCCCTTTTAACTACCTTGTTGCTTACTTACCTTTGTACCTGTTTTTTTCTGTGGTGGGTCTAAACATTGTCCTCACTATGCTTCTCCTTTCCACTTTGGCTTCTTTGTTCTTCTGCATTTTCTGCCTGTACCTTCGTGGCTTTATCTGTGGTGTGGTGGTCTCCTATTCTGGCTATGGCTGTCTGTAGCTGGACACTGATGACCTTTTGGATGGCTCAAGTGACCCGTCTAACTCGTTCTTCTCCAGCACTGGGGTAAGAATGTTTCCTTCTTTTTCCCCACCTTCTCTAAGTGTGTGCCTTCTCCACCCAACACATCAGCTTGAAATATACCAGCAACCATCTCTGTCAATATGTCTTGATTACTGGAGGCATAGAATTTCATATCCACCCATGCCTTTTCCTTTTTTTTTTCTCATACAAATGTATAATATTCGAAATGTTTCTTTTCTGTTTGATGTAGGAACATGTTCCTGAAGTCCAGCCACCGGCTCAACTGTCAACAAGTGAGCCATCTGGCCTTCCCCGGGTCAGTGTTGATTTGGACTTCCTAGAAGATGATGACATCCTTGGGGCCTCACCAGAAGGAAGAGACGAAAGTAATGGTGTTGGGTCAAATCATGAACCATGTGACATCCTGCAGCAGAGTCTGGCAGAAGCCAATATCACAGAGCAGAGCCTCCAAGAAGCAGAGGCTGAGCTTGACCTCGGCTCATTTGGACTCACTAGTCTGACAGAAGTGGTCCAACCCATGCCTGATGCTAATATACCTGGGGTGGGCATTGCAGGAACTACACAAATATTTCCTGGCCAGGGAGCCAATTCCACAACTTCCAGTACAACCACTGACATGCTTGGCTCAGTTCTGGCACACCAAGGAATGCAGCTTCAACCCCAGGTAATGAATAAAGCCATCAATGTTCAGCCATTTATGCAGCAAGTTGGACTTGGGAATGTGACCCTTCAGCCTATTTCAGGACTTCAGACCCTACCAAATGGAAGCCAATCTGGACAGTTAGGCATTGGACAGATTCAAGTTGTAGGCCAATCCACTGTAATGACCATCAATCCTTCAGGACAGCACATCCTCACCAAAGCCATGGGTGGCTATCCTCTGCACCAGCCTGGACTTGATGCTGCAAGTCCTGGGGCTCAGGCTGGACTCGGGGGTTCTGTCCTTAGTTCTGGAGCGGGGCTGTTGATTCAGGGAAGTAAAGCCAATCTAGGTTCCCCATCATTGAATGGACCAGCTATTTGTGTCAGCAGTACTAACACCAATAACAGTGGTACAACAATGGCTGCATCGAGTGGTATAGTAGGATTTGCTCGTGGACCTTTACAGACAGGAACTCAATCCCAGACACAAAACCAAATCATGCAGAATGTCATCATCCAGCGGACACCAACTCCAATACAGCCCAAACCTCCCCAAGGGAGTACTGTCCAACAAAAATCATTTAAACAGCAGCAGCAACTGCCAGCCACACAAACCTTGCAAAGTGATGCCAGTAAAGCCCTTGGAGTTCAACAGGTCCCAGTATCTGCAGCTCAGAATGTAGCCTTCCTCGCTGGCAAGCCGAGCTCAAATGTAGTGCTGAGTACACAGACCACAACACAGGGGGCACAGTTCTCCCAAACTCTGTTTAAACAGCACAACAATCCTACATCGGGCAAGCCTCTTAGTGTTCACTTGTTAAATCAGCAGGGTAGTATTGTCATTCCTTCCCAAGCTGTCTTACAAGGGCAGGGTCATCAGTTCCTTTTGCCACAGCTTCAGACTGGAGGGCAAATTCTGGCCCAGCAAGCTGGTGGACACATTATTACTAGTTCCGGCTCAGGTGGACAAATTATTACTACCAATCAAATCTTGGCAGCCAATCAAAATATAAATCTAGGACAGGTATTGGCCCCTCAGGGTCATCCTGGTGCTGCTCACATTCTTTCTGGACCCATACAGCTTCAACCAGGTCAGATGGGGCACCCCACTCTGTTCCAGATGCCTGTTTCTCTAGCTCAATCACAGAATCAAGCTCATCCACATGTTCAAACTGTTATACAAGGCATGCCTATACAGAGTTCCATGTCAATAGAGGGCCTCAGCCCAGCTGTCAGTTTGCAGCCTATCCCTCAACAGCATGCTAGTGGTGTTACTGGAAGCAGCAGCACTGGAGTTGCAGCTATTCCACAGTCCCAAACTGAAAGCATTACTGGACTGGGCACCTCCACGGAACAGGCATCTCAAACCCAACCATCTATCCTTACTGTCCAGTCAGGTCCTTCAGCCACCATGTTGATCCCCTCCTCTGCATCTCCATCATCTACAGTAACTACACCTACGACGTCTGTAAGCACAGTGGGCTTGACCTCCCATGTCCAGCACAGCCCAGGAAAAGTGTTATTTACTCCACCAAGCTCCAGCATTATTCTTAGCCAGGAGCCTGTGCAGATGTTCTTTCAGCAGGTTGGTGTGCTCTTGATTTTGATTTTGTATTAAACCATGTGTATTATGTAGAAAACTATTTTATCCATATAATCGAAAAAAATAGATCTGATATGAGGGCCGTGTCCATTAGGCATATTTGTTCACAATGTAGCAGATATGCAAAGATAACCGAGACTTATCTCCTATATCTATTATATAGCTATATTTTTTAAATGTACAGCCCTGCTTCATGTTTCCTACTTTGCATTACCCTTTTATGTCTTTTGTCCTGTCCTTAAAAATGTGCTCATGTCAGGTTCAGCATCACTAGTCCATTATAGTCAGCAGCAGCAGCTCTGGTTCCAAACCTACAACACATGATGGCCTTTTAACAGATGCTTTCTCAGGGCAAAGTCCTTGCCATGCTCTCCTGCTATGGCAGCATTGGTTAACAAGGTAGATAAGCTTGTGTAGCGCACTAAGCCCCACTCGCTTGTTGCTAGAACTAGTGCATATAGAGGTGAAGAGTGACTATATTTTTCAGTGGCCTTGGTTCTGGAAAAAAACACTATTAGATGTCCTTATGACAATTATCTGTTTAAAAAACAGGCCTGGATTGAAATTATGGTATTCTTAACTTAATCTTTTAAGGCAATCACTACAATCGAACTATTCCTGTGTCTGTCGGTGAGACTTCTGCACCTCTCAGCAGGTATTTTGGCCCACTTCTTATGAGCAGTTGTTTCAGGTTTGAAGGATACCTTTTCCAGACGGCATGTTTCAGCTCTCTCCAAAGATGTGCAATAGGATTTAGGTCAGGTTCATTATTCTTTTGGGTCATTGTCCTGTTGCAAGGCCCATGACCTGCTACTGAGACCAAGCTTTCTGACACTGGGCAGCACATTTTCCTCTAGAATTCCATGATGGTCTTGAGATTTCACTGTACCCTGCACAGATTCAAGACACACTGTGCCAGATGCAGCAGAGCAGCCCCAGAACATAACATAGCCTCCTCCATGTTTTACAATAGGAACAGTGTTCCTTGATATGCTTAATTTTTCTGTCTGTGAACATAGAGCTGATGTGCCTTGCCAAAAAGTTTAGTTTTTGTCTCCTCTGTCCATAGGACATTCTTCCAGAAGCTTTTTGGCTTGTCAACATGTAGTTCGGCAAATTCCAATCTGGATTTTTTATGTTTTGTTTTTAACAATGGTGTTCTCCTTGGTCGTCTCCCATTAAGTCGACTTTGTCTCAAACATTAACAGATGTGTGATCTGACACTGATGCTCCTTGAGCTTGAAGTTCACCTTTAATCTCTTTAGAAGTTTTTCTTGGCTCTTTTGTAAACATTTGTATTATCACTCTCTTTGATTTGTCATCAATTTTCCTACTGCGTCCATATCCAGGGAGGTTGGCTACAGACCCCAAGGATCATAAATGTATGATTAATATATGCAGCTGAAGTCACATGAACATCAAGCTGCTTGGAGATGGTCTTATAACATTTACCTTTAACATTATTGTCTACAATTCTCTTTTTAATGTCCTGAGAGAACTCTTTCCTTTCCTTCCTCTGGTCCATGCTAAGTGTGGTACACGCCAAACACTATATATAGGCCCACTGACTGATTACAAGATTGCAGACACCTGTGATTTAAATTATTGAAAACACCTTGATTTAACATGTCCCTTTGCTCACATTTTTCAGGGGTACCATCATTTCTGTCCAAGCCTGTTTCATGGATTTTTTAAAATACAAACCCGATTCCAAAAAAGTTGGGACGAAGAACCAACTGTTAAAAAGTATTGCAGATTAGCACTGTGAGACTGTGTTTTCTCTTTACAACAGTCTGTAAACATAGGGATAGGAATGTTAAGCCATTCTTTTCCCACCTTTTTTGAGATGTGTTGCTGTCACGAAATTACAAATGAGCTAATATTTGGAATAAAATTTCAAACTGTCATACTTTCGACATTTGATATGGTGTGATATGTTCTCTTGTGAATACAATATCAGTTTTTGAGATTTGTAAATTATTGCATTATGTTTTTATTTATAGTTCGTACTTTGTCCCAATCTTTTTGAAATAGTTTTGTAATTCTGTTGAAGTATGGTTGAAAAGCAATGTTTGACTTATTTGTTTATTTTCATAGATTTTTTTATTTATTATTACTTTTGTCAGATTTAAGTCATTTCTGTTACCATTGTGGGTTTTTTTTCATTAACTGAGGGGTACCAACAATTTTCTTCACATGTGTACACATGCCTTTTGGCTAACTCAAAACAAGCCCTCCCATTTTTGGCTAGAGTGGTTGTATGGACAGAGACTCCAGTCTCTGCTTGAGAACTCTGCAGCTCCATTAGTATTACCTTTGGTCTCTGTGCTGCCTCTCTGATTAATGTCCTCCTTGTCCAGTCTGAGAGTTTAAATGGGTAGCCCCATTGATTTGATGGTGATCTGGGGAATCATTAGAGATTTGGATTTTTTTATAACCAAACCTTGACTTGTACTTTTCGACAACATTGTCCCTGACTTGTTTGGAGATCTCCTTGGTCTTCATGGTGTTGTTTGGTTAGTATTGCCTCTTGCTTAATGGTGTTGCAGCCTTTCGGGTTTTTCAGAAATGGTGTGTATATACTGACGGATCGTGTGACACTCGATTGCACACAGGTGGACTTCATTTTACTAAGCATGTTATTTCTGAAGGTAATTTGTTGCACCATAACTCTGAACTGTTTTTTCATTAATCTACACTCCGCACCCCATTTTGACAGAAAAAAACAGAAATGAAGACATTTGTGCAAATTTATTAAAAAGGAAAACTGGAAGATCACATGGTAATAAGTATTCAGACTCTTTGGTGTGACATTTTGTATTTAACTCTCATGCTATCCATTTCTGCTGATCCTTCTTGAGATCTACTCCTTAATTGAAATCCAGCTGTGTTTAATTAAATGGATTGGACTTGATTAGGAACGGCACACACCTGTCTATATAAGACCTCATAGCTTAAAGTGCATGTCAGAGCAAATGAGATTTATGAGATTAAGGAGGACCCAAGCTTACTAAGGGCACAGTGGCCTCTGTAATCCTTAAACTGAAGAAGTTTGGGATGACCAGAACTCTTCTATGACCTGGCCGTCCAGCTAAACTAAGCAATCGTGGGAGAAGAGCCTTGGTGAGAGGTGTAAAGAAGGACCGAAAGATCACTGTGGCTGGGCTCCAGAGATGCAATAAGGTCCTCAAAGTCAACTATGACTGCAGCCATCTGCCAGTCGGGGCTATAAAGCTGAGTGGCCCGACGGAAGCTTTGTGCAAGACATATGAAAGACTGCATATAGTTTACACAGACAAATTATAAGCGGTATGTGTGGAGAAAACCAGGCACTGCTTATCATCTGCCCAATACAATGCCAACAATTAAACATTATGCCATGGGGGTGTATTTCAGCTGCAGGGACAGGACGACTGGTTGCAATTGAAGGAACGTTAAATGCGGTCAAGTACAGAGATATCCTGGATGGAACTCCAGCAACCTGACGGAACTGAAGAGGAACTGCAAAGAAGAGTTGCAGAAGATCCCCAAATCCTGCTGTGAAAAACTTGTTGCATCATTTCTAAGATGGCTGTACTAGCTCACAATGGTGTTTCTACTCAATACTGAACTAAATACTGAATACGTATTACCATGTGATATTTCAGTTTTAATTTTTTAATAAATTTGCAAAAATGTCAACATTTTGTTTTTTTCTGTCAAGATGTGGCACTGAGTCGACATTAATGAGAACTTAAATGACCTTTTTTGATTTTAGCAAATGTACCCACAATATATATATTTGTATATGCATACAGGGAATTCCACTCTTTTTGGATCGCTGCCAGATTCTTTAATCTTCTCTTTTTGATAATCCGCTGAAGTGAACAGTCATCTCTTTTGCTGGTGCATCTTCTCCTGCCATATTTTGTCTTTCCCTGTTTGGGCTGATTTCTTCACAACCTGTTTTCGTGGGTTTTATGAGCTGGAATCCCAAATTATGTGGGCTCTAAATCTGTAATCTATGAAACTTAAACTTATTTAATGGAATTATGTAAATTAATCAACTTTTCCGTGATGGAAGGCTGTCCACAAGGTTTAGGAGCATTATTCCAAAGGTGCATTTGTGTGAACATACACCAATGTTGTACGAGAAGGCCTGGCTCTCAGTCTCAGCTATAATTTATCCCCGAGAAGGTTTATCTGGTTAATTTCAGGACTCTGTGCAGGCCAGTCAAGTTCATCCATCCCAGACTTTATCATCCATGTCTTCATGGACCTTGTTTTGTGCACTGGTGCACAGTCATGTTGGAAAAAGAGAGCATGGAATTGTCCAAATGTCTTGGTATGCTAAAGCATTAATACACCTGTGGCCATGGGAGTGATTGAAACACCTGATTCCAATAATTTGGATGGGTGAGCAAATACTTTTGTAAATTATTATAATCATTTATTATGACTTATATAATCATTATTTGTAATGTTACAAAAAAAGGAAGACATTCCTTGCAGTTTCCAATTAAGGTGATACGTAATTACCTAGGAGTTGTAACTGGTTCT
This sequence comes from Aspidoras spilotus, assembly GCA_028565295.1. NCBI lineage: Eukaryota > Metazoa > Chordata > Actinopteri > Siluriformes > Callichthyidae > Aspidoras > Aspidoras spilotus. The sequence goes on along the minus strand of JAOUQV010000027.1, from coordinate 5,118,151 downwards.
AGTAATTGGAGGTCTTCAATATTTAGAATATTTAGAAACCGAGAGAGGTTTTTGAAATTGGGACTGCATTTTGGCCTAGGGTTTTTTTTTTGACATCAGTGTTTTTTTCTGACTTAGCAACTTTGTTCTAAATCCTATGGCTTTTAAGGTTGTTTTATCTGGCCTGATTCTGGAGTGTTGTTAGCCCCACAGGGCCACATGAGTGTGGGGTGTAAGAAATAGGGGCTTGTCTAGAATTGCATGCTCATAAGGTTATTGTGTCATTGGTTTGTGTGTTTAGTGGCCATTTAGTGTTGTATGTTTTGATTTGTCTCTCAATTTGAATATATTGGTTTAATTGACTAATCTTTTTCCCTAAATATGCACAATATACATATTACACACACATACTGTACATCCATACATATACCCACAAACAATTGACAATAAAGAATAATAAAAATATTCCCTTTTACCCTCCATTTGAACATTTGTTTACGCTGCCATACGTGATTAAACTGTGATGTCTTCCCTTCTATAAGACAGAAATGAGAAAGCGATGAGAGACGTGCACTGTGAATTCAGTCAGTCAGAATGAAGAAGAATGTACATTTTTTGTAATAGAAATTTAATAGAAATCCTTTGTAAGCACTCGGACATTATGGCTTTTTAAATACAGTTTAAATTGTCGCCTAAAATTCATTTAAAGTCTAAATTAATAAAGCAATTGAGAATTGTAACATCTGTGAATAAAGTCATTTGGTTGCTCTCATCTTTCATAAAAAATCAACTAGTGCCACGCATAACAGGAACAAAAATCCAACTAGTAACGACCACAAAATATAAAGTTTTCCCCTGAAGTTGTCCACCGATACAAAGATGAATATGTCCTGTTTCATTATAAAGCACTTTTGGCAATAGCACAAAAAAGTGACCAAGACTATCCTATAAAAAAAGCCAATAGTTTTAGACCCGACACCTGAAAGTGTCTAAACTAATAGTACTCATCCTAAGGAACAAGCATATACGTATATGATTTGTTTAGTCATGCCCATTAAAGCCAGGAGGTGAACGCATAATGCAGTAGGGGTTGTGTGTGCCCTGTCTGCGCTGTGGTCATTGTTTACCCTAGGGACGTCATGAAATTCTACATCACACAGAAGAGCAGGCGCTCATAAATAATTATACAGTATTAGTCTGAAAGTGACTGACTTGTATTTGTATTTTGGTGAGGTTTGGATGCATTTAATGACACAAGTTCACCTTTTGGAAATTGATATTTGGAAATTGCATATCTCATATAATTATATATAATTGGATATTTGTTCCAGATTTTTTAGCAAGTTAGTCAAGACTTTATTAAATCAGGAAATGTAGGCCATGGCTGACTTTTAATTTCCTGCATTCATGCAAACATTATAACTAATAAGAATAGACGATCTTTAGTTTTTATCACTTTTTTATGTAAATAATGCTATCACATTCAAGCTAAATGATGATAAAATGAAAGTGTTTAATTTAAGCCATGAATGATTGTGTACTAT
>JAOUQV010000027.1:5085049-5097474 GCA_028565295.1 Aspidoras spilotus | reverse complement strand
TTTAGTAGTGATATTTCCCTTGTACAGTAATTATGACAATCTGTATTTTCCATGATTTTCAAGAGTTTTTAGCATGTTTTGAGAACTTAAATTTCCTGCCATGGAAACTGGTCAACTTGGTAAACCGATTTTAAGGAGGAAGTGTCTATGTAGTTCTAAGCATCCGATCATTAGCGGGCTACATTGTTTGATTCTGGCAGCACAAATAATTTTCCCTCAGGAAGTCCCTGTTCTTGTAGAAGACCATTTCCAAACAATAGCCCAACCTGGGAGGGGTACAGGCCAGAGTATGCATTAGATTGCCGCAGACAGGAATAAAACATGAGGACTGGAAACCTTGTATAGTACTGATTCATTCCAAGGTCCTCAAGGGGACAACTGTTCTCACTTCAGTTTTTATTTTTCTTTGGGTTTAAAAATTGGTCCTTTTTACACTAAAAAGACAAATGTATGTAAACATCTGATTATCTCACACCCAAGTGTGTTATTCTCCAAGATTTGCAGAATTGTTGCAATGTCCCTGATGTCTGACACACAGAACAAAATTAAAATTTGACTGAAGTCCAGACCTCTTTGATGAACATTGGGGTCTGATCTCAATAAGTTTCTTATCGCTAAATTCCCACAGCCATGCTGCAAAATGTAGCGGAAAATCTTTCTATGGGCGTGTAGCTTATGCTAACAGCAAAGGAGGACTTAATTTCAAGTGTTAAACAGAGATATATAGAGTTAATGCTAGGTGTCCACAAATATTTAACTATATAATGTATTCAGCTAAATAGTGAACAAAATGTTTGTTGCAAAGTTTAGAAAATTACATCCCAGGTATAATTTAGAGATTGACTGACTTCATTTCATATTTCACTGTTGAATAAATGGCAATGCATTGTTAGATTCCAGTGTGCGCAGATGTCTAACCAGGTTCTGGAGAGCATCAGTATCATTGACACCCCTGGCATCCTGTCAGGAGCTAAGCAGAGAGTGAGCCGAGGTGAGGCCAACACTAAAGGTGAGGGAGCAGTGGTGTGGGGGGAAAGAAAGAATAAGTTTCACCCTCACGTAACTGCACCCATCTGCTCTATGCTAATACTCTGTTATAAAGTACTGCTACAGTAAAGTAAGTTAAGAAATCGTAGTTATGAATATGATTGTGAATTTGTTTTATTGTGGTAAAACTAAGCCCAGGAGCATCTGCTGTAACTGAACTTTTGCTCATGCTTTTCATCTAGCTTGGTGCATTTTCCACCTATTCTAACATTACAGAGTTTCATGTGTGATTATAGCCATTAATCATATTTTAAGTGGTACATACATATGAGTCAAAAATCAATAGCATTTTGACTGTAGATGTTATTTTAACATAATCTCTCTGCTTTTATAGACTGTTCATCTGATAACAAGCTTTTGTCTTCTCTCAATTAAAAAAATGTTTTAGTTAAGTTGCGAGTCACAAATGCACCACAGTCACTCGTCTTTCCAACTGAATCAATTCACCATCACATTCAATGTTGTCGTCAGTCGTGGACGTTAACTGGGAATCTGGCTTCTTCATGGCTGACACTTGTGTGATCTTTTTAATTTTCTATCCATTATACGCATTTCTATGTGACAGAACACTCTCCACATATCTGCCTGGTAAAAAAGAAATCACTACATGTTACAGATCTGACACACTGAGTGAGAGAGTGAAGTGTGAAACAGGGTGTAACAGGGAGAGGGAAACAAGGAATGCATAAACGTGACCATAATATAGGAAAGATGGACGGCTTGTAGACAGAGAGATTATTATAATGCCGTAGCTAACATTTTATATTAAATAAAGCAATTGTTTAGCTCTACATACAGAACATCATCTCATGCAGTAAACTGGAAGCTGTTGGGAAAGACAATCACTTGAGTTATCTTTCAGTTTTCCTATCCTCTTTCTACAGGCTATGACTTCCCAGCTGTCTTACGCTGGTTTGCTGAACGTGTGGACCGAATTATTCTCCTCTTTGATGCCCACAAGCTGGAGATATCTGATGAGTTTTCCGAGGCCATAAGTGCTTTGAAGGGCAATGAGGACAAATTGCGTGTGGTGCTTAACAAAGCTGATATGGTTGGAACACAGCAGCTGATGCGTGTATATGGTGCTCTTATGTGGTCCTTGGGGAAAGTGTTTGGAACCCCTGAAGTTCTTAGAGTATATATCGGCTCATTCTGGTCTGAACCCCTCATGGTCCCAGACAACCGGAAGCTTTTTGAATTGGAAGAGGAAGACCTATTTACTGACATTCAGAACTTGCCACGAAATGCAGCCCTACGCAAACTGAATGATCTGGTCAAAAGAGCTCGTCTAGTCAGGGTAAGGTACAACAGTTCTATTGAATTTTATTACCTGCTCAAACGAAATCACGATTTAGATACAGAACCTGCAACACCACGAAATATACACATGCATTAATGCACCACGGTAAATAAACATTGATATACTGTAGGTCAAGAGCTTGAGTTAATGTTCATTTCAGACATTGGGGAAAAATGTCATTTGACCTTCTTGGATCGTAACACACTATTTGCTATAATTGTGTGAAAAACACAAAACATCCTGGAGGTAAAAATTCTACAGAAGGAAATCCCCTGGTTATGGCAGAGGAGACTTGGTTTGACATGCCAAAAAATGCTATGGTAACTCAAAATCACTTAATTGTAGTGAGCATAACAGCATCTTAGAAACACAGCATGTGAGCCCTTGAGGGTGAATTACAACAATGCCACTCCTTCGACTCCTCTCAGTCAAAAGCAGGAATCTAAGGATAGGAATGAATAAAATTTCTAAAAATAAATGGTTGAATAGGTTTTGAAACAACTCTGTTGGTTATTTTCCAAATATAACTATGTCGAAAAACATTCCAGAAGAATATGAACAAGCTTATGGACAAATGTTAGCCACACTTACACTGGCTGTGATTGAAATGGCATACAACTACACCACACACACAAAACTAGTATTCACTGCTTACTGTCTGCACTATGTAAGAAAATTCAACGTACGTCTAGCTTACTACACAGTCATATGAATGCTTACCTCACATCAAAGCTGTGAATTTAAGAGAATTTAAAGAGACAGGAGTTTAAAAATGTCCAATCTTTCTATTATTACACACATTACTTACTCATTAGACTGATAAAACAATGGAAATGTATTGATTTGTATTATAACATTCATTAACCCCAGATACAAACATTTTAAAATCCTTTAAAAATTTAAAAAAACATTTACAAATAAATTCTTTTATCACATTTAATGGGAATAGGGGTTGCTCAGTGGTTAAGACACTAAGCTTCTAACTCAAAGAAAATGAGTTCAAATCCTACAAGCTGCCTCTGTTGGGTCCTTAACAAGGCACTTAACTCTCCACTGCTCCGTTGTATAAAGATATAACTATGTATGTATGCCATAAATATAATGGTTGCATTTGTCTGATTCTCCTGGGTCATACATTTTAAATATGTGGCAAATCTGGACGGTACGCAGGTCGATCAAGCATAGGCATTCTATGTCCTCAAAGAGAGACTGTCAAAATCCATGCAGAATGAGGCCTGGCATTGTCCAATTTAAAAGTTTGACTCCTTAGGAAGAAAAAATCAGAACAAATTTACACTGTCTTTTGGTCCAACTTAGATGACTTCTGGCTCAGCGAATTTACAAGACTTTCTGTGCAAAGTGGATACTTGTCTTTCTCTTTGTATAACTTGAGCTTTCGGTTGCATTTATTATTGCAGCGGCAGACTGTGTTAAACCATTGTGATTTTTAGACACATTTAAAGTACATTTAAAGACATTGTGGCTTATAGTAGCCATAGTAACATGACGGCTGCTGAAAAAATACCACCTGAGGCTCAACTGTCAATCATTCAGCGGAATATTAAAAAATAATATAAAAAAAGTCTTGCACTGAGAAACATTGTCTTTTGGCTGAAAGACAATTCGGTCATTAAGTAATCTATCAATGCTTATAAAGACTAAACTTGGTCTATTCTTATTTTATACTGTTGAGAGCTTCCCCTTTTATTTATTCATTTATTTAATCATTTTTAATATCCGCTTAATCCTAGTTTTAGGGTTACAAGGAAAGCCGGTGCCCACTCAGCAACTCTGGGTGCAAGACAGGAACAACAATCCTAAACAGGATGCCAATCCATCATAGGGCGCACACACACACACAATCACATACACATTCACACACTAATGGGAAATATTATACATGTCTTTAGAATGCGGGAGGTGCGAACTCCACTCCCCACTCGGCGATCGAACCCGGATCTTCTTGCTGTGAGGCTACCATCGTGCCGCCCTAGCTTCCCCTTTTATCCGTTGCTAATTTTTGAACCTTTAATAACATATTTTATACTTGTCAGCCTTTTATTTTATTTGGCATCTGTCCCAACATTTGTCTCATTCTATTGTTTTTAAATGTAAAAATACAATAAGGTTTTGCCAGTGAAGACAGAATTTTTTTGTGCTCATTTTACAGGTCCATGCTCATATAATGAGTTACCTGAAGCAAGAGATGCCTGTTTTCAGGAAAGACAATAAGAAGAAGAATTTAATCTACCAGCTCCCAGTCATTTTTAGCAAGATCCAGTTGCAACATCATATATCCCCTGGAGATTTTCCTGACTGTGCCAAAATGCAGGTTTGTACAAGCTGACAAGTTCACAGAAAATCTGTAAGACTTTTAAGTAGATAGAATGAATTGAGATGGTATTTAAGGATTTTGGAATAGCTGCTCAGAGTTCTGTTCTTTATGGATTGAAATAAGGTGTATAATTACTTTACTATACTGTATTTGCTCTACACAGTGACACTGATATACTGATATCACTGTGATTTAACTGATGTTGGTTATTGAACTGTATAAACTGTGTGTTTCTGGATACAAATGTATATTTAAATATTCACATAACAAATCTCATATTCTATATGAATGACCCTGTTATTTATGTCTTTGGGGGAACATTATTCAGAGTTATATATCATACTATGAAACATATGGGTTCTTTTTTAGAAAACTACATCTTGTAAGATCTGTGTAAACAGCTTATTAAATCCAATGTATCTCCTGTAATTGGTCATCACATATATATTAATTTAATTTGTATTAATCTTCGGCGGCAGGTTCGAGCCCCAGGTGGGGCGACCTGGCAAACTTCTGTATGGGGTTTGCATGTTCTAATCAATGTATTAATCTTATTTGTGATACATTCTTTCATGGTTTACAAAATATTCAAAGTTACTAAGCTTTATTCTTTAATATATTAAACATTTTTGTTTTTAGGAACTCCTGGCAGGGCAAGACTTCACTAAGTTTAAGTCCTTGAAACCGAATATGATGGCTATGTTGGATGAGCTGCTGTCCACTGACATTGCAAAGCTGATGCCCCTGCTCCGGCAGGAGGAGCTGGAGGCAGGAGGTCAACTTGGAGTCCAAGGTGGGGCTTTCTTGGGAACCCGAGCAGGACCCTTTGTGGAGGGTGATCCTTTTGGTGAGAAAAGTGAAGATAATGGTATGGATGAAGAGGTGGATGAAGATTGGATTGTGACTAAGGACAAGCCCAAATATGATGAAATCTTTTACAACCTTGCACCTAATGAGGGCAAACTGAGTGGCTCTAAAGCCAAAGACTGGATGGTGAGCACACGTCTTCCCAACTCAGTTCTGGGTCGCATATGGAAGTTGTCAGATGTGGATCGTGATGGCATGCTGGATGATGAGGAATTTGCCCTGGCTAGCCACTTGATTGAGGTTAAACTTGAAGGGCATGGCCTACCACCCGAATTACCTGCTCGTCTGGTGCCTCCGTCTAAACGCAGACAAAAAGGATCTGATGCCTAAACCATACAAACGGGCAATGATGTAGAGCTTTCTTGTAAAAATGCACATTTAATAATTGCCATCCATCATAAATATGAGGTCACAGATACTGTCTGTATAATAAACATGCAATCATTCATTTTAGAAAAATAGGAGAACATAGAGAAATAATTCTCATCTTCCTGAAAAAAAAAAAACTTTATATTCTTTTGAAATTTTTTTTACTAACAAATATTTTAAATATTTTAACATAATCCTTTCCTAATATCATATATCAAATATCACAAAATCTGGAGTGTAAATTGTCACTTATTTTTATCAAGTGTGCTAATAATTCTTCAGGGCGCATGGCCTCATATGTTACACTGTACCTCGCTCATTTATAAGAGAAGATCTTCTTAATAAATAGCAGAGAGACTGGCAAGCCATAATGTGTAAAAGCAAATATGCACTGCATTAAAAATATTATATAAGGTTCGGCTTTGTGAAACACAGCAGCTATGCATCTCCACATAATTTCTTTGTATGTGTCTCTGTTGCTGAATACCAAATTATCTATAGTTTAAAATCTAAATCTGGGGTGTCTGGGATATGCATTAAACTGCTGTCCAGAGTTATAGTCATTTAATTACTTACTGTATATTTCAACAGATAAAAAAAAAAAAACTCATAAACCATTGGACAGGATTCTGTTAATGTTTATTTTATTAATGTCCTGAATTTATTATGTTCTCGACTACTGTACAACTCTTTACTGATTGCGTTATATAATAAAACAAAACTGAGCTGATCATTCATTCCGTTTCACTGACAAAGTCCTTTATCATAACACTTATTATTTTACATAGGGACATGAGGCCACTGGGATGGCATGGTGGTGCAGAGGGTAGTCCTATTGCCTCACAGCAAGTAGGACATGCGTTTGATCCCCGGTTGGAACAACTTGGGAAATTTCTGTGCGGAGTATGCATGTTCTCTCTGTGTTCGCATGGGTTTTCTCTATGTGCTCCAGTTTCCTCCAGCATTTCACATTGGCCCTTGGTGTGTGACTGTGTGTGTGTCCTACAATGGATTTGTGCCAAGTCTAGGGTTGTTCTGCACATGCACATACAGTTGTTGGCTGGGCACTGCTGGCCCTCGACTCCATGTGGATTAAGCGAAAGAAATGAATGAATATTGGGCCACTCTGGACACTTATTAAAAATAATATTGATCATTTTCTCATTAAAGGTTGTATTTTAAAGCATTCAGTCCAACAAATTCCATATGCACTTGTATGATTTTTCATGAATGTGCTCTGTGAGATGTAAATACGCAAACTGTTAACAGAATATACTTACAGTAGTATGTTACACTCTATATTTCAATCATTAGACGCAGATTCCTGCAAATCACTCACAAATGCTGGGACATATAAGATTAAAAATAAGATTTGAAAATAACTGTCCTGGAAGCTGGTAGCAGACGTTAAACAACATATAAACAAACAAATACTCATAAACAGCAGGTTGCTTTGGACAGAACTGTTATACGGCTTTGCATTTTGAGTATGTTTTTGAGTTGTCTTATTTCCGTTTTATATTACAAAGTGTCATAGAAATCAGCCTTACAATACAGGCAGTGTGCCCGTGTATCATGTCCAATAAACGGCTTCAACCAGCCTTTGTATTTAGGCTGGTTTTTGAGCATACAGTTTAGACTGAGACATATTGAGCTAGCTAGCTAGATGTTTACCTTTTCACAAAGAGGAACACTCTGTGGACAAGGTGAGTGACTGACTGAGACAGTGTAAGTAAAATGCAGTTATTTATTTTCGGGTCAAGTCGCATATATATTTACATCCCGCTCTGTAAATACGGGGAAGGTCAGTCAGTGGCGGCTTTGGATATGCGCAGTTCATTTGCAGTGTGTGAGTCTGCTCTGACTGTAAGACTGTATGGTGAGTGTTGTGGGACGGGGCTCATGGCAGCACCCGCGGCTCTCTGAGAACAGTACCTGAACAGCATGTGTGTTCATCTCAGAGTCTCCAAAAGGATTCAATAACAACACAAAAAGTCGCTAGATTTGTTGCTAGTCGGGGTTTGAAAAGTCACTAAATATAGCGACAAAGTCGGTAAGTTGGCAACACTGGAGTATAATTAATTAATGTCTAATTAATTTGTTAACACAAGCATTTAATCAGGCAAAAATACACCTTTAGGCAGGTTGTGATCATCTGATCAATAAAATACATTTAAATTATTTGATTGCAAAATAGCTTAAATTAAAATAATCCATGTACATTCAAGTACTTTCACAAGAGTATCACTGGAAAAGGACTTGCGGTTTCTGTGGGACTCTAACAAGTCTCCAGAAAAATAATAAAAACAATTTAGGAAATTTAGTTAGATGTTAAGTTTTGGTAGACACAGAAGACATTGCACAATAGTAGCTGCAATTTTTTAAGGTAAACATAATTTTAATATGAGGCCAAGGGTGTTCCTCCTTGTCTGTTTTCCCAACAGGAGCTGATTCTGGCATCTTTCTTCCGTTTGCTTCAACTGAATATTATAAAGCTAAGATGGCTGAGATGGCTAGGATTGAGTATGGTCACGTGACGAGACTGCACGACGTTTGATTGGTGAAACATTCACATGTTAGAGCCTTTGAAAGTCTAAATAAAACATTAAAATGAGGCGTACGTGAAGGGGATAAAAATGGTACAAAATCAAAGAGGTAAAAAGAAAAGTAACAAGCTCATTGTAGCTTAATGTAGTGGAGTAAGAGTACCGTTTTTTCTTCACAAATCTACTCAGGTAAAAGTAAAAAATATTGATTTAAAAGTGCTCCTAGAAGTAAATTTTTTTAAAAACTTACTCAAGTAAATATAACAAAACCAGCCATTAAAGTGCACAAGCCAGTGTTTTCCTAATGCCGGTCCCAAGCCCGGGTAAATGACGAGAGTTGCACCAGGAAGGGCACCGGCGTAAAACATTTTCCAAAGCTAAGTTTGGAAATGCGAGTTATTAAATGTCTCTTCATACTGGATCGGTCGCGGGCCGGGTTAACAATGACTGCCACCAGTACTGGTGGCAAACAGGGTACTGGCGGAAATTGGGCTACTGTTTGCCAAAGATGACGAGAAGGGAAGCATGTGAGGAGATAGAGAGAGAACAGGAAAGTTAAGAGCTTAGGACTGAGGGTAGCAACACTAAATGTAGGGACAATGACAGGGAAAGGTAGAGAACTGGCAGACATGATGAAGAGAAGAAAGGTTCATATTGTGTGTGCAGGAGACAAAGTGGAAGGGTAGCAAGGCTCAAAGCACTGGTGCAGGTTTTAAACTGTTCTATCATAGAATGAATAGAATGAGAAATAGAGTTGGGGTGGCCCTGAAGGTGAACTATGCAAAGAGTGTTGTTGAGGTGAAAAGGGTGTCAGATAGGGTGATAAGGTTGAAGTTAGAAATTCAAAGTTTAATAGTGAATGTTGTCAGTAGCTATGCACCACAAGTTGGCTGTGAGTTGGAGGAGAAAGAGAGATTCTGGAGGAAGCTAGATGAAGTAGTAAAAAGCATTCCGAGAGAGGAGAGAGTGGTGATTGGTGCAGATTTCAATGGGCATGTTGGTGAAGGAAACAAAAGAGATGAGGAGGTTATGGGCAAGTTTGGTGTTAAGGCTAGGAATCTAGAAGGACAGATGGTGGTGGATTTTGCAAAAAGGATGGAAATAGCTGTGGTAAATACATATTTCCAATAGAACAAGGAGAACCGGGTGACCTACAAGAGTGGTGGCAGGAACACACAGGTAGACTACATTCCGTGTATACGAGAAAAAGATTGGAGACTGTAATGTAGTGGAAGGGGATAGTGTAGCTAGACAACATTGGATGGTTGTTTTCAGGATGAATCTGGTAGTTAAGAAGAGGGCAAATGTAGAAAAGAGGACAAAATGGTGGAATTTAAGAAAGGCTTTGGGTGGTAGCAAAGAGCTTCCAGATGACTGGGTAACAACAGCAAAAGTGATTATACAGACGGGCAGGAAGGTACTTGGTGTGTGGACAGGTTAAAGAAAGGAAACCTGGTGGTGAAACTAGGAAGTGGTTATTCATAGGAAGAGGTTAGCAAAGAAGAAATGTTGTAGGGAGAGGACTGAAGAAAGTAAGCAGGAGTATAAAGAGATAAAGCGTAGGATGAAGAGGAAGGTAGCAAAGGCCAAGCAGAAGGCCTATGATGAGTTGTATGAGACGTTAGACAGTAAGGAAGGAGAGAAGGAGTTGTATCGCCTTGCAAGGCAGAGAGATAGAGTGGGAAAGAATGGGCAACATGTCAGGGTTATCAAAGATAGAAATAAAAATGTACTGACAGGTGAGGAGAGGGTGAGGGAAAGATGGAAAGAGTATTTTAAGGAGCAGATGAATGAGGAGAATTACAGGGAAAGATTTAAATGCATATAGTTAATTAAAAGTAAATTTAGAGTAAATTGATGCCTGAGGAATGTAGGGAAAGTGTACTTGTACTGATTTATAAGAACAAAAGTGGTGTGCAGAGGTGTAGCAATTACAGAGGCATAAAGTTCATGAGTCACACAATGAAGCTTGTAGTGTCTCATCAGTAGTGATGTGCTGTAGGAGTGACAGATAGCTTCAAGATAAAGGTGTGATTGAATAGAACTTAGAAGTGGAGGTATGCTGTGGAGAGAAGGGGAATAAAAGTCAACACATACAGGACGAAATACATGTGTGTAAATGAGAGGGTGGCAGGTAGAACAGTCAGGTGGTCACAAAGGTGCAGGAATTTAGATAGTTAGGATCAAATGTCCAAGCAGATGGAAAGTGTGAAAAAGAGGTAAAGAAGAGTGTACAGGCAGGATAGAGTGGATGAAGTAAAGTTTCAGGAATTATGTGTGACAAAAGGGTTACAGCATAAGTGAAAGGAAAGGTTTATAAGAAAGTAGTAAGACAGGATGCAGGGCCGGAGGTGGCAGAGCTTAAGATGTTGAGGTTTTCATTAGGAGTTACCAGGATGGACAGGATTAGGAATAAGAACACCAGAGGGACAACACAGGTTGGAAAATTGGGAGACAAAGTTAGAGAAGACCAGTTTAGATCATTTGGACATGTTCAGAGGAGGGACAGTGGATATATTTGTTAGTAATTGAGCTGCCAGGCAGGAGGCAAAGGGGAAGACCAAAGAGGTGATATATAGATGTGACCAATGTAGACATGCAGGTAGTTGGTGTGAAAGCAGAAGATGCAGAGGACAGAGTGAGGTGGAAAAGATTGACTCGCTGTGGCAACCCCTGATTAAAGGGAGAGGCTGAAAGAGGAAGAAGAAAAAGACTCAAGTAAATGTAAGAGTAAATGTAACTCTTTACTATCTACCTCTAGTAACAGATGCGGTCATCAAGATTGAGTATAAATAAAGCATGCACAAAAGGCTTAGTCATTGTAAGAGTTCTGAGAGAATTATCGGTCAGTTCAACATTTCTCAGAACACATTTTGGAATATTGTCTGGAATACTAACAGTGTATCATACACTTCTTGTCAGATGTTAACTGCATTTTCTGGACTATGTACCTCTACAGTGTAAAACACCAATTCCAATGAAGTTCGGATGTTGTATAAAACATAAATAAAAACAAAATACAATAATTTGCAAATCCTTTCAAACTGTATTCAGTTCAATACATTCCAAAGACAAGATATTTAATGTTCAAACTGATACATTTTATTTTTCTTTCAAAATATTTACTAATTTTCAATTTGCCTGCGACATGGTCCAAAAGAGTTGGGACAGGGACATATCTGCCACTGTGTTACATCACATTTCCTTTTAACAGCACTCAAGAATCGTTTGGGAAGTGAGGACACTAATTGTTGAAGTTTTGTTAGTGGAATTTTTTCCCCATTCTTGCTTGATGTACAATTTCAGTTGCTTAACAGTCCGAGGTCTCTATAATCGTATTTTGCACTTTATAATGCGCCACACATTTTCAACGGCAGGTCAGTCTAGTACAAACACTCTTTTACTACACAGCCATGCTGTTGTAAAACATGTATTATGTGGCTTATCATTGTCTTGCTGAAATACACAGGGACATCCCTGAAAAAGACGTTGATTGGATGGCAGCATATGTTTCTCCAAACTCTCTTTCAGCATTAATGGTGCTTTCACAGATGTGCAAGATACTCATGCCATGGGCAGTAACACACCCCCAAATCATCAGAGATGCTGCCTTTTGAACTTTGCACTTGCAGAAATCTGGACAGTCATTTTTCTCTTTGGCCGGAGGACATAAAATCCTTAACTTCCAAAAACAAATTGAAAAAGGCCCATTTCCTCTTTTTTATAAGGGTTTGTGCCTAGAGAATCCAGCAGCTTTTCTGGGTGTTATTGATATATGACTTTTCCTTTAAATGTTAGAGTTTTTACTTGCACTTGTAGATGTACAGGGGTTAGACAATGAAACTGAAACACCTGATATTGCAATGCACACAACATTATTGGTGACAAGTTCAAAAGAGGACAAATTGTTGGTGCACGTCTTGCTGGCGCATCTGTGACCAAGACAGCAAGTCTTTGTGAT
>JAOUQV010000027.1:5065395-5075517 GCA_028565295.1 Aspidoras spilotus | reverse complement strand
ACGTAGTGACCTGGCCACTATCCTGCAAGAAGAATGACTTAAAATCCCTCTGACCACTGTGCAAGACTTGTATGTGTTATTCCCAGGTGTTTTAGTTTCATTGTACAACCCCAGTATATATATATATATATATATAATACCCATTGTATGCCATGACTGATATTACAAACAGTAATATAACCAAAGAATTATTTATTTATTTTTGCTATCTGCTTTTTTGCTTATTAAGGGGTTCTTCAAAGATGGAGGAAGCATGTGACATGTATGGGAGAGCAGCCAATATGTTCAAGATGGCAAAGAACTGGAGTGGTAATGCAAAAACTTTGCACAATTATACACTGCCAATTTCAAGGAAGTTGGGATGTTGAATAAAACAAACAAAAACAGAATATGGTGATTTGCAAATCATTTTCAACCAATATTGAATTAAATACACTACACAGACAAAATATTTAATATTCAAATGTATAAACTTTATTGTTTTTTGCAAATATTCACTCATTTTGAATTTGATGTCTGCTAAATGTTTCAAATTAGTTGGGACAAGGACATGTTTACCACTTTTAACAATGCCAATGCCCACCTGCATCTCTGGGCGTGAGGGCAGGAACGACGCTAGAGAGGGCGCCATTCCATCATAGGGTGCGCACACACACAATCACACACACATTCACACACTAACAGGCAATTTAGAGACACCAATTAACCGTATTCTTTGGAATACGGGAGGAAACCATAGTACCCTCACCTGGGGCTTGTTCCCGGGATCTTCTTGCTATGAGGCTACAGCACTATTTGCTGAGTCACCGTACTGCCTCCCATGGGCTAATATCCGTTACACAATGCTTTCATTGTTGGTTTTCGGTCATGCTGCTTACTTTCAGAGATTTCTCCAGATTCTCTGAAACTTTTGATATTATGGACTGTTGATTATGAAATCATTAAATTCCTTGCAATTGCATGTTAAGAAACATTGTTCCTAAACTGTTGAATACCTATTTTGCAGTTGCAGTTGTCCTTGCCCCAATCTTGCTTGAGAAAGACTGAGCTATTGGGGATTCTCTCTTTATACTCAGTTAACCTGTTTACCTGTGGAATGTTCCAAACAGGTTTCCTCAACTTTCCCAGTATTTTCTTGTGCCTGTCCCAACTCTTTTTGAATGTGTAGCAGGCATCAAATTAAAAATGAGTGAATCTTTGCAAAAGAACAATAAGGTTTATCCATTTGAATATTAAATATCTTGTCTTTGTTGTGTATTTAATTAAATATGGGTTCAAAAGGATTTGCAAATCATCATATTCTGTTTTTATTTATGTTTTACACTTCATTAGAATTGGGGTTGTAAAAGAAAACACTATAAATGCTACACAATAATTGAACTGCACAACTAATAAGTTAACTGTTGTAAGCAAAAGCATTATGTGTGCTTCTATTTAAATTAATAATTCCAGATAACATTTGATAATCATTTGTTTTTGGGGATTCTATTTTAATTACCTAAACATCATGCAGATTTGTGCATAAGTCTTAAAAGTAGATAAAGAGAACCCAGTTAAACAGATGTCAACAAAATATTATACTTGGCCATTTATTTATTAGGAAAAATTATCCAATGTAACATAGTTGTGAGTGGCAAAAGTATGTGAACCTCTAGGATTAGCAGTAAAATTTAAGGTAAAATTACAGCCAGGAGTTTTCATTCAGTGTGATGACAATCATGTGTGAGTGAGCACTCTGTTTTATTTAAAGAACAGGGCTATATCAAAGTCTGCTCTTCACAACAAGTTAGTGGAAGTGTATCATGGCATGAACAAAGGAGATTTATAAGGAACTCAGGAAAAATGATGTTGAGGCTCATCAGACTGGAAAGGTTTGCAAAACCACCTCTGAAGAGTTTGGACTCCACAAAGGACCCCAAGGGCAAACCATTATCAAGCACTACAGTACACAGTTACATTCAGAAATGACACTGACTACTATACAAAAAATCCACGGGCTGGAACAGAGACATATGGGATGGATCATCACACAGTGTTACTCAGTAGTCCAGATTTATTTTAAGAAATTGACACCATGGATGAAGATTCATCCAGATTATTATCAGCTATAAATCCAGTAGTCAGGGTATGTCCTGTTACTAGATTTTGTAGATGCACATGTTCAAAGGTCTTTACAGCATTAATGCAAAAAAATATAATTGAGGTTTTAGAGCAACATTTAATGCCATCAAGACTATGCCTTTCACACGGAAGTCAACGGAACAATACAAAACAATCTAAATTAGGGAAAGTTTGAGTTTTTTTTGGTCCTGTCTTCAGTGTGCAAAGAAGAAGGTGTACTTATTTTGTTTCAGTCACTTTGTGAATCTTGGCTGTAATTTTAAGTATAAATGTTTGTATGTTATTATTTGTATTTATTTATTTGTTAAGGACTGCCGAATGTGTTGTTTTCCTTGTGAATGTAGATAGATTGTTTATACAGTGATTCTGTTTCTCTGTTTTAGCTGCAGGAAATGCTTTCTGTCAAGCAGCACTCCTTCACATGCAGATGCAGAGCAAACATGATGCAGCAACTAACTTCATCGATGCCGGCAATGCCTTTAAAAAAGCTGACCCTCAAGGTTTGTTCCTCTTATATTTTATCAGAATTATTACCAAACTGGTAAAATTACTTAAATGTTGTTTCCAGAAATACAAGTATATTTGTTTATTCTTAAAGGAACCTAAAATGCTCATAAGTAAAGCCTTCTTTATTCAAATTTGCCTGTTACTCATTGTCATATTGTATTTCTACAGAGGCGATAAATTGCTTGATTAGGGCAATCGAGATATATACAGATATGGTGAGTCTTTCTTTAAATGTAATAAATCTTTGTTGTTTCTTTTGAACATAACAACTATCTTGTTTAATTCTTAGGGAAACATTAATAAGAATCTGTAATCACATTTTTGTTGGCTGGTCTTGTTTTTGTAAATAGATTGAATGTTAGTGGGTTCACAGTTTTCATCAGTGTTAAATCAAAAACTGAGATGAGCAAGTTTTATATAAAATGTAGACATGTGGCTTTAGTGAAGTCTGAAGGAATCTGTAAAATTTACCATCAGGGTATATCGGACAGGTACCAGCCTTTAGAGAACAGTGTTTCTAGTGCCGGTCCCGAGCCTATGTAAATGGTGTGGAATGGGCCAGGAAGGGCATCTGGGTTAAACATTTGCCAAAAGTAAAATGACAGTTATTGAATGTTCCTCCATACCGGATCGGTTGCGGCTCGGTTTAACAACTACCGCCACCAGTAATGGCAAACAGGGTACTGGCCGAAATTGGCCGAGGATGGAAGCATGTGAGGAGATGGAGAAAGAGCAGGAGAGTCAAGAGGGTCAGACTGGAGGTTGCAACCCTGAATGTAGGGATGATGACAGGGAAAGTTAGAGAACTGACTGACATGATGGAGAGAGAAAAGGTGGATATTTTGTGTGTTCAGGAGACAAAGTGGAATGGTATAAAGGCTCGAAGCATTGGTGCAGGTTTTAAACTGTTTTATCATGGTTTGGATAGGAAGAGAAATGGGGTGGTTGGGGTGGTCCTGAAGAAGGACTATGCAAAGTGTGCTGTTGAGGTGAAAAGGGTGTCAGATAAGTTTGAAGTTAGAAATTGAAGGTGTAATAGTGAATGTTGTCAGTGGCTATGCACCACAAGTTGGGATAAAGAGATAAGGAGGTTATGGGCAAGTTTGGTTCTAATGATAGGAATCTAGAAGGACAGATGTGGAATTTTTCAAAGAGATAGACTTGGCTGTGGTAAACACATATTTTCTAAAGAAGTAGGACCACAGGGTGACTTACAAGAGTGGAGGCAGAATCACACAGGTAGACTACATCCTGTGTAGACGAGGTCGCTTGAAAGAGACTGGAGACTGTAAGGTAGTGGCAGTTGATAGTGTAGCTAGACAACATCGGATGGTGGTTTGCAGGATGAGGAAGAGGGCAATGTAGAGAAGAGGACAAAATGGTGGAAGTTGAGAAAGGAGGAATGCTGTGAGGAGTTTAGAATGAAGTTGAGAAAGGCTTTAGGTGGTAGTAAAGAGCTTCCAGATGACTGGGTAGCAGCAGAAACAATGTTTATACAGACAGGCAGGAAGGTACTTGGTGTTTCATCTTGACAGTTGAAGGACAGCAAGAAAACCTGATGGTGGAACAAGGAACTGCAGAAAGGTTATTCAGAGGGAGAGGTTAGCAAAAAAGAAATGGGACAGGGAGAGCTCTAAAGAGAGTGAGCAGGAATATAAAAAGGTAAAAGCATATAACAACGGAGGATGTAGTAAAGGCCAAGCAGAGGGCCTATGATAAGTTGTACGAGAGGTTAGACAGTAAAGAAGGAGAGAAGTTGTTGTATTGCCTTGTGAGGCAAAGAGATAGAGCAGAAATGAAAAGGTACAGACAGGTGAGTTAATGAGTCACACAATGAAGATTTAGGAGAGTGTTTTCAAAGCTAGGCTTAGACAATTAGTGACTGTTTATGAGCAGCAGTATGGTTGTTAAGAGTGTGGTTGATTAAACAGCCATGCCAAAGAAGAGCACCACAGATGCAATTTGAGAATGCTAATGCAGAAGTAAAGAGAAGGTTAGAAACAGCAGTTACCAACGCTGGACCATTTTAGACCATGTTTAATAAGAGAATAAACCAGACCACAAAAAATATACAGCCAGACATCCATTTCCATTCTCAGTATTAAAAATGTAGTTACGAGGTCATTAAAAAGCAGTATGAACCAAAGATATTTTATGTTTTGTCTGGTCAGATTCATTTCATTAATTAATAAAAATCTATTCATGCTTTTAAAGCATTTATAGCTTAACTTTTTTTTTATTGGCTTGTTTTGCATTGCCTTGTTGAACTATGAATGGGCGTCCCTGTGGAAATAATTTTGAAGGCAGAAAATTGTAGAGGTGTAAATAATCTTTGCAATGGACACTGGCATGAGGCCTACAATGTCAGATCAGATCTTTTGGACTTGTAGCTGATAACTCTCAGGATGGTCTTTTTCATTTTTGGCCCAGACACAAAGGCAGCAATCTTAGAATAAAGATATGGAATACTGAATTGTCATACCACAAACGTTTGATATTTTGACTGCAGCAGTCAAGGTGGACCAGGGTTAGGGTTAGGGTTAGGGTTAGTAGAATTATTAATAATTCACAAAGATATTCTGGAGCGTGACCATTTAGAGCTTTGAATGTGACAAAAGAGAGAGAAAGAGAGAAAAAATGGTGAAAAAGAGAGAGAGAAAAAATGGGAGATAAAAGAGAAAGGTAGATATTATCCACTATCTAATGGTCAGTTCAAACACAAGTTGTGCAGAGAGAAAGAAGAAACTCCAGCAGACTAGTGCTGTGACGGCACAACTACACGGTAGAACCAGAAGGTGACACAGACATGAGGGAGCCTTGGGACATAAAGCAGCCAGCCACTCCACCGTCAACATACCCGAGAGATCTTGTGAGAGTCACCGGGCGACAGCATTTAAACATCCCAGTTTACCAAAACACTGTATGATCATGAACCCTCCAGGTTTGAGCCCTGAACTATAGGGGACTATGAAAGATATGCTTGACTAAATAAATACATTTTCAGCCTAGACATGAAGACTAGGATTGTGCCTGAGTCCCGAACACTAACTGTGAGATTATTCCATAGTTGTGGGGCACTATGAGAGAATGATCTGCCCCCTGCTGTAGCCTTCATAATATGAGAAATAGGCTACACCTTTTGATTAAAGTGGGTGTGGTGGATTATAAGAAACTAGAAGTGCACTAAGGCATTGTGGTGCGAGACCGTTTACTGCTTTATAAGCGAGCAAAAGTATTATAGTCAATACGAAATTTGACTGGTAGCCAGTGCAGAGTGGATAAGATGGGGCGATCTGTTTATATTTTCATGTTCTTAGTAAGGATTCTGGCCGCTGCATTCTGAACTAACTGCAGTTTGTTTATGCACCTACTTTAACAACCAGACAACAGACAACATTACAATAATCCAATTTAGAGTTAACAAAAGCATGGACTAGATTTTTTGCATTATTTAGTGCCAGCATATTTTTGATCAAAAGGCTAATATAAAAAATGACACTAAGGTCTTTTACAAGTGTACATAGTGTAATTGTAAGACCATCCAGACATAATAAAGAATCAGAAATTTACTTCTAGCTGCCTGTGATAGTAGTAACATTACTTCCGTAATGGTTTGGTTTCTCTTCTCAGGATTTGCTGAAACAGTAGCAAATCATTCACAACTTAACCCAGTGCTGTCTCTGTGCTATGATGGAGCCTAAATCCTGACTGAAAACTTTCAAAAATATTATTTTTATTTAGGTATAAACATAACTGCTGCACTACAACCTTTTCTAGGATATTGGAGAAGAAGGGGAGGTTAGATCTATAATTTGACAGCTGGCAGTGGTAATTAAGACAGGTGTGATGTGATCATATATTTTAGTTATTGTAAGAACTGTAGCTTGCATATACACATGCTGGAGCATTCAGACAACAAAGGCATGAAGTTTCTGCATCATGAAGTGTCAGTGTATTTCTTTGGTTAGCAATGCTTCTAAGATGAAAGAACTCTGTCATGGTAATGTTATTTATGAAAGACTAGAGTAAATAATCACATCAAGGTGTTTTACTGCTTCACAGGAAACTTTTCTTATATCTTCATAGTACTTAAATTCAGTGTTTATGGATCATCTATGGATCTATCCTTTAGACCCAATAAAAAATCTTACTCTCATCTGTCCTTATAATGTTGCCCCACTTGAAGGTGCGAGAACAATGGTTTGTAGATGTTTCTCATACATTGGAGTCATGCCCCATAGCAAATTGCAAAAAAAAGAAATACGTGAAATCACAAGAAGATCTTCAGTTAGCTGCGAGTACTGAAACTATCAGAAGTTACGTAAAACCGCGTAACTGTTTTCAAGAAATTCTTATAAAGTAACATTGCTGAAAAAAGATGTGTTGAAAAAGTTACAGTATGCTAAATAACACATTGACTGATCTAAAGAGAAGAGGCACTACATTTTATTAGACAGATGAGAGCAAAATTGTTCTTATTGGTTCTAAAGCCCACAAAAGACCCATAAACGTTGAGTTTAAGACACAGTTCACTAAAGACTGTAAAATATTGAGGTGCAAGCATAATGGTTTGGGAATGTTTCTCATATTTTGGAGTCCGGCTCTTTTATTGCATACCAAGCACCATGGACCAGTTTGGAAGAGGTCATGTTGCATTATGCTGAAGAAGAAATGCCCTTGGGGTGTTTCAGTAGGATGATGACCATAAAAACACATCAAGCAGGCAACATCCTGGTTCCAGACCAAAAAAATTAATAGCCAGCGCAATCCGCAAACCACAATCTGATTGAGAATTTGTGGAGTGTTGTTGATACAAAACCCAAAAATACAGAATTGTTGTAAATCCAGTCAGTGTAAGTTAGATGTTAGTGACTCCACTGTAAATAAGTTATCAGTAATAAAGGTTATATAACTAAATCACAGAAAATATAAGAATATAATTAGATAATTATATAAATGTTTTTGTGAAAGCAATGCTAATATAAGGATTTATTATTTTTAACACAACTTTACATTCATTCTGATCTTTTCTATAACACCATTGTTTTTAAAGATTACATTCATTTTTATCACTTTTCTTGACAAATTTAAGATCCTTCCCATCTTTACAACTCAAAGAATCACATTTTGTGGTCGTTTTTGTACCAAATCATGCATTTAACCACAGCATTATTTAATTTTTTTTTACCTTATTACTAGAAATAACATTCCCTGGAACATGGAGTAAATGTATTTTGGAATAAATTTAGGATAACCTGCCATTTTTATTGAGTTTTCCATACCACTGATTTGGGAGAATGAGCAATGTGATATTTCTTTAGTGTTATTTAAAAATAAAAAATCTTGAGTGCAGCATGTACTGTATAAATCTGAAATATTTGTTTTCTTTCTTGTATTATAGGGTCGTTTCACAATTGCAGCAAAACATCATGTGACCATTGCTGAGATCTATGAAACGGAATTAGTTGATATTGATAAGGTAAGACTCTTCTTCAGCAGGACCTTTGTTATGAATTCTGTGTATAAGATTTATCCATATAATTTCTTATGCTGGCTAAACACTAAATTAATAGTATTCTTTCCTATTGAAAGATATTATCGAATAGCAGAGACTGTTTGATTTCATGTACTATGAGCATCACATTCCATACCAACCTGTAAAGCTGAACTGTATTTTATATGATACATTGTTGAAGGTTATACTACACTATAACTAGCCATGTAGATTCATTGCTTATGGATTGTGTGCAGGGAACATAAAAATTGGACAAGCTTTGTTTATACCTTTTCCTATACCTTTATACCTTTTACCATTTTCTTACACAAAAAACCCACATGCACAATTCTACAACAGTTTCTTGAGGATATTCTTGTTTGGTTTCCTGGTTATTTAGAATATATTATGTTAACTGATATGTGTTAAAGCACATTTGTAATTCACTCTGGACGAGGGGGTCTGCTAAATACTGCAAATGTAAGTACTGAAAAGGTACCTTTTTGCAAACCTATGTATTATTGGGCAGGGTGTAAAACTCCTTCCAGGCAACATCAGCATTAAGGTTGTTCTCAAATGGCTAATTGTAACTGTAATACTAATTGACACTATCTACTATTTATTTACGTTGAATAATTAACAATTTGATTTGATCACGACGCAAGCTCTACATGTTGCCACTGTTAGGTCCTTAAGCAAAGCCTGCTCCAGGGGCATCCTGCTCCAGGGGCATTTCACTGGATGCTTTACCATGTAAGACCATGTATATGACAAATAATACATTTGTTAAGAACAACACATGCTTGTGCATTATGTGAGCAGTCTCAGAATATTGTAAGATATAAATGAAATTAATTAATGAAATTGAGAATGTTACTTATACATCATAGAACACAATTTAAATATTAAATAAACAATAAAGTGCATACTTAAAATACTAAAAGAAAAAAAAAAATTTTCTTTAACATAAAGGGTATATTTACAGTTAATATATTGAGATGCATTTTTAGGTTCTGAATATAAGTATCACCCTCAGGAATTCTTCATAAAATAAAAGAACAATAAGAACATAGGTTTGATTTCTTGGTCAGACAGGTCCCTTGCTGACTGCAGTTTTCCGAAACAGACAAATTGAGTACTGAAATCTACTGGTCGTTACGTGTCTTCTGCTTAGTAACTGCTTCAATCTAAAGATAAAATGTTACTCAATTATTTTTAAACATCAACTGAAATCTTGGTTATCTTTTTCAGGCTATAGCTCACTATGAGCAAGCAGCTGATTATTATAAAGGAGAGGAGTCCACAAGGTTAGCACATGTTCATATATAAATTGTTTTGCAAGGTTTTTGGCAGCATACTCTCATCATGGACATAAATTTGTTCCAATATTGGGCTTTTACTGAATACGTTCCTATAAAATCCTTTTTATGAGTGATGTGTATATATTTTTAACAGTCGGGCAACAGGGAGAATTGGTAACAAAGATGCAGGAGTTCAGGTACTTGGGATCAACTGTCCAATGAAATGGGGAGTGTAGAAAATAGGTAAAAAAGACAGTACAGGCAGGATGGAGTGGATGATGAAAAGTGTCAGGAGTGATGTGTGACAAAAGGGTTGCAGCAAAAGTGAATGGAAAGGTTTATGACAGAGTAGTGAGACCAGCCTTGTTGTATGGTTTGGAGACAGTGGCACTGACTAAGATACAGGAAGCAGAGCTGAAGGTTGCAGAGCTTAGGATGTTAAGGTTCTCGTTGGGAGTGACTAGGATGTACAGGATTAGGAATGAGAATGTCAGAGGGACCGCACATGTTGGTAAATTGGGAGACAAAGTTAGAGAGGACGCAGACCGTAATGGTTTGTACATGTCCAAAAGAGGGAGAGTAGGTGGATGTTAGAGATGGAGCTGCCAGGCAGGAGGCAGATAGGAAGACCAAAGAGGAGATATATGGATGTGGTCAATGTAGACATGCAGGTAGTTGGCATGAAAGCAGAAGATGCAG
>JAOUQV010000027.1:5050125-5061951 GCA_028565295.1 Aspidoras spilotus | reverse complement strand
ACCTCCCACACTAAAATGACAGGTGTTTCAGTTTCATTGTCTAAGCCCTGTAGAACAAGTGTCTCCTGAAAGTAAATGGTTCTCTGTTGTGGATTTGTCTAATGCTTTTTTTCTATTCCTGTACACAAAGACATTTAGATTTGGTTTGAATTTTCTTTTGAAGGGAAAAGATAAACATTTACACATCTTTGCGAAGGTTACACAAAATCACCAACAATTCACAATCAGTGTTTGAAAGACAGCAGTATGTCGATGATTTGATGACTACAGCAACCACCAAAAGGACAATTTGAAGAGGACACAATTACATTACTCAAACATATGGCTAAATACGGATAAAGTTCAGATTGAACAGAAGCAAATTCCTTAAATTCCAAAACCAGTGACAAACATTTATTTATGTAATTTTTTGGCAGAATATTGCAGAATGTTCATTTCAAATTACTTGGTTCTGGACAGACCTTTACGAGATCTCACCAACAGCTCAGCCCTCTAGCGAGTTCAATTAATTTTTATTCAATATAAATAATAAGATCTCGAGACAGTGAGTTGATGGGACTGTAAAATTTAATTTAACAAGGGAAAAGAAAGCATCTGGTATGTATCACAATTTTTTTAATCATTTATGATAGACCCAAAGGGAGCAGCCCGGTTCTTCTTATATATTTTTTCCTACGTGGCCAGCAAAAAGGTTTGGCATATGGGGCTATGGTGCACTAGCTGTGGTCATAGTGACCCTTTGATGTGGTCATCTTGATTCATGTACGTACCACCTATCTCTGATGTATTGGGGTCATTTCATTTATGTGGGTATGATCAAGGAGATCCTCTGGATTTTTCTGAACAGTAAAATGAACATTTGCACTAACCAGTAAACCTCAATTACTGAGCCAAGGATGATTCATTTTGGACTGGGATATTAGACTAGTTGTGTTGGGTTTGCGATGGGGAAGATGTTTAAGGAATCAGACTGAATATATATCTCAATTAAATTGCAATGTGTATTTAAATATGTCAGTGAATGATCAACCACTAAATTAGTACATTTAGGTAATGTTAACAGATTAAATAAGGGGGCGGCAAGGTGACGCAGAGGTTATTGCTGTAGCCTCACAGCATAAAGATCCTAGGTTGGAGCCCTGGGTGGGAAAACTAGGAACATTTCTTTGTGGAGTTTGTATGTTTTTCCTGTGTTCATGCGGGTTTTCTCTGGATACTCCGGTTTCTTCCTGCATTTCAAAGGCATGCATGTAGTTAATTTGTATCTCTAAATTGCCTATTAGGGTGTGTGTGTGTCCTATGTTGGATTGGTGCCCTGTCTAGGGTGTTCCTGCCCTCGTGCTCAGAGTTGCCGGATGGGCACTGGCTTTCCTGTGACCCTAAAACTAGGATTAAGCGGGTATAGAAAATGAATGAATGAATGAATAGCATTTTTAGCTAGGACACAAATCAAACAACAGCTACAACACAACATTAAGAATAAGCAGCTAAATGTAAGTAGATATTGCTATCTATTTACAATCTGTCTATCTTCAATATTAGTTAAGTTTACACTGTCTTGCCAATCTTAAGATAAATTGAGTGGTGAGAATTGTACCATGCTGGTGTATATCTGTAATCTAATATAGGACCACTGGCACAGGATAGGAGCTCTACGTGGAACATTATAAGATACTTTAAATAATGTATTTTAAATAAGCCATTAGAGAGCAAAAGCCAGTATTTTTCTAGTGCCGGTCCCAAGCCCGGGTAAATGGTGCGTCAGGAAGTAATTCTAAATGTATTCTAGGTATTTTAACTTTATTTCTAATTACAAAGACAAATATATCTTTAAGATTTAGTGTGTGAGTCTGACTCTGAGAATGCAGGCTGATTTCTACAATTCTACAATTTAAAAAGTAATGGTATTGGAATCTATATGCTGTTGTCTGGTTACTTTATGTCACAATACAATACAATGCAAATGATCTCTCAGACACATGATTTAATAAACTAAAATGTATTTGCTTTAAAACACTTCCCACCTGTGATTCTACCACTTTACTTCTGAACTGAATTATCATTCAGTCTCTGATATAAAAACAATAAGCTCTGTATTAATTCTGTCGAACAGATTCACTGTTCCATCCTGAATGATTCTCACTTCCCTTTTCAAATTCTCCCATCAATGCTTGGAAAGGTTTTTACAAACAGGCCTAAAGGCAATTCATTGTTGACCTGTGAGTCTTTTAATAGGACTACATTGCCTTTCTTGATATTTGTGGATAAATATTCTCCTCTCCATCTTTTGTCAGGTGTCAGCAAGAATTTGGACATGCTTCCATTGTTTCAGATGGAGCAGAAACTGCACTTACTTTCTGAGTTAGTAGCATTGCTGGAGTTAATATGCTAGGAGAGTCAGGGTCTGTTGATATTTTTACTTGTGGTCTTGTGGTTATAATCACCATCACTTCTGCCATAAAGGTGCTTTGAATTTCTTGTGTAAGCCGTGTTTGTTCAGTTTTTGCCAACATTGCATCAAGGATGCGTCTGAATACCAACTATAAGCTGTTTCCAAGAACCTCCCATGTGAGAAGCATGAGGAGGGTTAAATGACCTAATGGATCCTTTACCTTGCAAGTATTTCCAGCACTCTGTATAGCACCTTCTGTTATGTGTGTTCCCTGATGAGCTACTTGTTTGTGATAGTGTGTTATCAATAGTGCTGCAATCTGACTTGAAGACAGAATTATTATATGCTGTTTTCATCTTCCGTGAGATTGATAGCTGGAAGTTGTCCACTTACTCGATTAAGTTTTTCGAGGGTGTCTTTTTTTACTTTAGCCTTTCCTCAGATTATTGAATGTCGTGTCAAAAACATCTTGTTGTACGGATTTGATAATAACTGCTTTAGCTTGAGTTAGCTCTTCAATGTTTGGTGTTTCACGAAACTTTTCCATCCCTTGTTCTTTTTCACTTGCTGTTTAAAGGTTATGACTATGTGAACGAGCTTGGTTATAATCTTACACAAAGTGTTCCAACTGGAAAATTTCTTAAAACATTTAGAATACAATTGCTGTTTTAATGTAGTTGTTTTTAGTGCTTTCACATCTGGTCGTATTTCAATGTCATTGTCTGGTTCCACCAAAGTAAATGGACTAGAGTGCAAAAATGGTGGACCCAAAAGCCAGATACCATTTAGCAATTCGATTACCAAATTAAACCTGGTGGCTTGTTACGTGTACATAAGTGTACAACCTCCTGTACTTGTTATGTATATAACTTATGCAATATATGTAAATCTCAGTATATTTCCTCAATGGAAAATTATTTTTAGTAAGACCTCACCTTGCATTATAATGCAACAAACCCTAAATGAATCATAGAAACTATTAACAGTTGACACTCGTCTATCGTGGGTTTGCACGCGTTCCGACTGATTTAGATCTTTGTCAACATAAAAGTTTCTCATCTCTGGTAGTAAATGGCTACAGCAGGTGAAGGAAACTATCGGCTATCGGCTCCTTATGAAAACACAATAACACTTCTAAGAGACAATTGTTTAAATCAGGTCTGCTCGAACACTCCTTGTATTTGACCTGGTTTTTGCAGAGGATATACTCCAATTGAAGGTACATACCAACGAGCATTTTCTGCTGTTAAAATCTGAGCGAGTTCCACTTGATAGTTGTCCAACATTTTTGCATGAATTCAATGAAATTGTCTTTGGTTTTGTAAAAAAGCTTTAATCTTAAAAAGATTGAAAAACTCAGACCGGGCTAATGACCTATTTGACTAATCGTCTATTATTGAGGAGATTTCATTGGAAATAAGGACACTGAGGAACCGGAAGGTGTGGACCCTCTCCACACATTTACCATTTATGTGAAGCGGGGCTAAGTTGGTGCTGTGCTTCTTCAATGAGTTAATTTCTGAATTCCAGTCTGCCAGGTTCAGGACCTTGTGTATATAGGTCATCTTGCCACAGTCCGACCACTGTGATGTTGTCAGCAAAGTTGACAATGAGTTTTGGGCTGGTTGGCAGTAGTGGGTGTAGAAACAGCACAGTAGTGGGCTCAGCACACAGCCCTGTGGGTAGCTGGTGCTCAGTGTCTCCAGAAGGACTTCATGATGACCGGCATGAGGACCACTGGGTGATAATCATTTATGCTGATGATGGGGGTCTTCTTCTGCACTGGGATGATTGTGGCTGTTTTTAAGCAGGACAGGATGACTGCTTGGGCCAGGGAGAGGTTGAAAAGTGTGGTGAAGGTGTAGGCGAGCTGGTGTCCACATGTCCTAAGCATCTTGCCAGGTACACTGTCTGGGCCAGTAGCCTTCTTGGGGTTCACTGCCAGGAGCACCTGTCTGACATTGCGCTCCTGCACAGTAAGTGGAGTGGTGCAGAAACCAGGTGCAGGTGGGGAAAGGGTTGGAGCAGATGAGTGCTGCTGTGGCGCCCCAAAGCAGTGGTCATATCACAGCGTCTGTAGTTTGTGATATCTTGTATGCCCTGCCAAACTCCCCTCGTGTCTTGGTGTCTTCTTGTTGGACAGGTGGGACTCTGTTCTCCTCTTATGGTCCACCTTGGCAGTTTTGATACCTTTTTCAGGTTGGCTAGAGCAGCCCTGTATAGGGCTCTGCCAACTGTACACACATGACTTAATGAACTGATATGTATTTTCTTTAAAATTACGCCCACATGGCACTCTTGCTATAACTCCAAGCAGATCTATTTATTCTAATACAATTAGAATATCATAAAAAAATTTAATTTATTTCAGTAATTCCATTCAAAAAAGTGAACGTGTATATTATACACATTCGATACACACAGGCTGATATATTTCAAGTATTTATTTCTTTTGATTTAATGATTATAACTGACAACTAATAAAAAACCCAAATTTAGAATCTCTGAAAATTAGAATATTACTCTAGACCAAAACAAAAAAAGATTTTTAGAAATGTTTGCCAACTGAACTAAAAGGTGAGGTGAGTTTGCTGACCAATCAAAAACAGGGATACCACGGTGCTTAAACAAGGTACTTGTAGCTTTGGCATTGTGTGCAGGTGCCAAGTCCTGTTAGAAAATGAAATCAGCATCTCACAAAAGTTGCTCAGCAGCAGGAAGAATGAGGTGAGCTAAAACATCTTGGTAGATAGCCACATTTACATTAGACCTCAAAAAACTAGACCTTAAGTGACATGAATTCAATGCCTATCCTCTTTTTCTCCAGACTATGGACCTTGATTTCCAAAAGAAATGCTAAATTTACTTTCATCAGAGAACTTAACTTCTGACCACTTAGCAACAACAGAAATGCGACAGATGAAACCCATGTCTTGCACATGTCTGTGCACAGTGGTTCATGAAGCATTAACTCCAGTAGCAAACTAGTCTTTGTGAATTTCCCCCCACATTTTCGCTTTAACAAAGAAACTAACATCCTATGTATGGGGGCATTCTCAGGAACACTGACATTAGCCAAAAACACGGTAAATGGCCTTGCATCTTCTTACATTAACGAAACCCTCAGGTTCTACCTCCCTGACAGAACTCTCCGCTCTGCCAGCCAACATCTTTTGGAGGTCCCTCGATCAGTGATGGTTTGGGGAGCCATGTCATCCACTGGTGTAGGTCCACTGTGTTATTTCAAGACAAAAGTCAGTGCAGCCGTCTTCCAGGAAATTTTCATGCCTTCCTCTGCCGACAAGCTTTTTGGAGATGGACTTGGCACCTGTCGACACTGCCAAAAGTACCAATACCTGGTTTATTAACCACAGTATCACTGTGTTAGACTGGCCAGCAAACTCGCCAGACCTAAATTATTAAAGTATTGTCAAGAGGAAGATGAGAGGCACCAGACCCAACAATGCAGATGAGCTGAAAGCTGCTTTTAAAGCAACATGGGATTTCAAAACACCTGCTTTTTGCCAAGCCGCAATGATGCAGTAATTTGAATAATTTTCTGAGATAATGATTTTGGGTTTTCATTGGCTGTAAGACATAATCATAAACAGGAATAAAGACTAGAAATAGATCAATATGGATACATAAAGTATAATGCATTTCACTGTTTGTATTAAATTACTGAAATAAATTAACTTTTTATGATATTTTAATTTATTGAAATGCATCTGTAGAATAAATGGGTACTAGTATTATTAGGCTTTAAATTGAAGTATTATTTAGTTTGCATATTATCACATTATTGCATTTTCATATGTAAATGATGAGAAGACAAAAGTAGGTCATATAAAAATAGAAGACACAGAATAGCAGCAAGGGGTTTTCCACAAAGTTATTGCCAGTTAGGACATAAGTAGCAATTATATATAACTTAATATATATTAAGTGCTTTTCTGCATTATATAGGTCTACTACATAAGGGCAGCGTAATGGCTGGGCTCAGAGTAAGTAATCATTTTACAATATCCAGTATTTTTATATTATTATTTCATTGTATTTTATTATATTAATTCTTTGCATATTAGGATACTTTATCAATGAAAGCTAATAAAATATTTCACTGAGAAAAAAATGTGGCTAGCCCAACTTTCTCAATTTAACCTAACAGACAAATGGAAGAAAATGTAGATACTTTATTAAGGCATTATTGTACTTATATTCACATTGTGTGCTTGGGTAATTTTGTACAACAATACCCAGAGCTCTGCACTGGAAAACACTTTTGTGTACAGGTAAACAATATACACACTCACTAAAGCTTTAAATGGAGAGAGCCAAACCCCAAGTCACACTTAAAGAGGACGACCAGATCATTATTATTTACACATTTTATTTATTCGTTTTACTCAAATATTTTTTTGCATTTAAATAAAAAAAGAGTGTGATAGTTGCAGAAGGAGTATATTTTTTGTATTTCTTGTAATTTTGTATCATAACTGCAATAGCAGGTAAGTTCCACAATTAATTTTACAGATCTGAAATTGAATTTTGCACTGCATTATCTAGTGTATTTATTAAATTACACCATATTGCCAAAAGTATGTTAGTTAAATACCCTCACATTTTCCTGTGATGTTAATCTGCTCAGGATTTCTTGCTAGTAAGTACAAGTACAGTGATTTTACTGCATAAAAGTTTAAACCTTTCTTTTTTTGTGATTATTAAACGAGTAAGAATGAAAGCGACAAATATAAAACAGACCAACAAAAATATTATTTGTTATTTCTTGGAGATAAACCTGCATTTTCTAAACAACAATGAGCAAATATATGAAATTTGGAAAACCTAAAAACAACAACAATAATAATAATAATGATAATAATAATAATAATAATGATAATACTAATAATAATAATGATAATAATAATAATAATAACAATAATAATAATAATAATAATAAAACATTTTAGCTGTTCCCAGATATTGTTGAGAACAGCTCGTTGTGCTTTTAGTAGCTTAGTAACATTAAGTCGTAATAGAAACTCAAAAGAATTCATCATCAGAAGCATCTTATCACACACTTACTATTTCATGTATAAGCAGTTTGAAAACAATATCTTTTGTAAGCTTGCATTCTACTTACATTCTATGGGATATTATAATGTATAATGTATATATATTCTTAAATAAGAGTGAATAACTTCTTGTGGATATTGCCGAAAGTGGCAGAGACATAAACCGCATATCTGATTATGTACTCAATGCTGTAACAGTTGTTACAGTCTGTATGAGTTAAACATTAGTTATATTTAAACATTAGTTATATTTGAAGCAGTTTGTTTGGAAGCATACAATTTTGACTTAATATTTAAACTTAAACGTAAATTGCATAATTGCTTATGAGCTAAATACATTTTGTTAGGAGTATTTTATACAGAATTGGAGAACTGAAATGAATATTTTGTGGTTGAGATTAAAAAGAAAAAACTAAACCATTTAGAAAATCGTTCATTCATTCCTCATTAATTTTCTTCAGCTTAATGCTCGGGGTCGTAGTTGTGTTGCAAGGCCAGGAACAACCCTAGACTGGGTGCCAATCCATCCTAGGGCACACACACAATCACACACATTCACACATTAAGGGCCACTTTAGAGACATCAATTAACCTAACATGCATGTATTTGTAATGCGGGAGGAAACCAGAGCACCCGGAAAATAGTGCTACTGATGTTCTGTTGAAGGCAAATAATGAAAATTTCTTGTTAGGAATATCTGTAAAGCATTTTAAATAATGATTGTTTATTCTTTTACTAGATTGGAATTCCTGTACTTGAAATGACACGCTCTTTGCGGCGATTGCTCCAAGACTATCTATCAAAGCAGTGCATTTACAAAAAGCGTCTGGTAACTAAAGATGGACACTGTAACATTGAATATGGCAACCTGAGATACAGCAGTCGCTTTGCATATATACGGGATATCTGGACCACCTTCGTGGAGATTCGTTGGCGTTTCATTATTTTGAATTTTGTGGCCTCCTTCACTCTTAGCTGGTTTTTTTTTGGACTTATTTGGTACTGGATTGCTCATAACAATGGTGACCTTTGGTGGCAAAATCCACCTCCAGACCATAAACCATGTATATATAATGTTTTTGGTCTTACAACTGCCTTCCTTTACTCACTTGAAACACAGATGACTATTGGTTATGGTATGCGAGTGCTTAGTCCATACTGCCCTGGTGCTGTCACCCTAATTATTATCCAGTCCCTAATTGGAATATTTATTAACTGCTTCTGGTGTGGACTGATTATGGCCAAAATAACTTCACCCAGGAAAAGAGCCAAGACCATTACATTTAGCAAAATGGCAGTTATTTGCTCCAGAAATTCTGCCCTCTGTTTGCAGATAAGAGTGGCAAACTTGCGTAAGTCCTTAATGATTGGAAGCCAGATCTACGGAAAGCTACTTAGAACAGCAGTAACTCCAGAAGGGGAGACAATTATTATGGACCAGATAAATATTGATTTTATGGTTGATACTGGAAAAGATAACCTATTTTTTATTTGTCCTTTGACCTTGTACCATATAATTAATAAGACAAGTCCATTTTATACATTGGATTTAGACACACTTCTTAAACAAGAGTTTGAACTGGTGGTATTTTTGGATGGCACTGATGAAACCACTAGCTCCTCCTGCCAGGTCAGGACTTCATACATACCTCAGGAGATTAAGTGGGGTTACACATTTTTGCCCATTATCTCCCAGAATAAGGACAGGAAATATCATGTGGACTTTTCTAATTTTGATAGAGTGGAGCCAATTCCAACTGCACACTGTGCTGACTGTTTCTGCAATGGTCAAAGCCAACATCACAGCTACAGAAATGGCATTGACAACCAGGGGTTTGAAACAATTGAGGTTAATGATCAAGAGAGTGGAACATATATGTAAGACCACTATTCACACAAGGCTTATTTGCTCACTAGGAATACTGATTATGCACTACAGCACAAATTATAACCATCAAAGTAAAAATGGGTACCTAGGGAATATTGGCACATATAATATTCAAAATCATTGGTTGAATATAGTTTTTCTGTTTGTTTTTTTTTTAATTTATTGTAAAAAATGAGCGTTATGAAATTTTACAATCATTAAAATGCAATTCAGGTGATCAAATTGATCAGATAGACTCTTTTGAAATGATGTATTTTCTGTCATTGCTATTAAAATTTTCTCAGTTACATGTGACCTACACCTACGACAGGTGATTAAGAGTCTGTAGGTAATACTGTTCATGTTCTTCAGCTAACAAAATATGTAGTCTAGCAACTATTTAGCTGGCCAGTTTTAGGTATCTATGTCTGACAGTATGATTACCTTCATTTACCTTAAAATGTTATGAACACTATATATTATGTATTTGTTTTATATTAATCTTAAGTTTGTTGATCTGCTGTAATAAAATAACGAGAAAGTCTTAAACTGATTTGTAACGTACGTGCACTGGCATAGCATTCAAGAATGTGTACGTGCCAAGAACGACATCCCTGTTTGTATTACAGTTTGTATGTATTAAATGTTCCTGTATTTGTGTGTATTCCTTGTGAGTTCGTGAATTTGCTTCACTTAGGGTGTATCCTAGGTATAGCTCTGTTTCCAGTGTCTTAGTGAGAGGCTCATGAGCCACAGTGGTGTCATGCACAATATCAAGTACCTTTGTTTGCTGTTAAATTATTTATCATATGTCTGTTATTTCTGTTTTTAAAGATTTTTGTATATTTAGGGCATGATTTAAATGTGTAAAGGTGCAGTCCTAAATGAGTACCATGTCGATCTTTATTTTTTCATGTGTTATTTATAAAATGCAATTAAACCTGTAATAAAATGTTTACATGAATTTCATGTTATTTTTCTGTTTTGATCTCATAATATAAGTAAGTTGAATAGAAGTCATGGTAACAAACATTGGTTATGTTGTAAAACATGATACTAGCTCAGTCTGTAATATTCTTATATTTTAACAATATATATAGCTCCATTACTACATTCTGCGAAAGAGTAACATTTAAATATTTTAATTTTAAAAGTGTTAACAATTTAAACTCAAAATTTCAAAAAAAAAATGCATAATCAACCTGAAGTATATGTTAAACTACCTTTCTTCTTGTTTACATGTTCACTCTAAATGTTAGTAATACAAGATTCATAAATGAATTCATGAAGTTATTCATATTCGTGGACCATCCGTTGCCCACCTGCCAATTCGGGGAGCAAGGGCAGGAACAACCCTTTGCAGGGAACCAAACGATCATAGGGCACACACAGTCACAAGATAATTAAATAAATATTTTTATGTTCTGATGTAGCAGCCAGGTTTGCAATACTTCTGCAAGTAATATTTATATTTTAATCTTAGATTTTTAAAGCCAGATTTTTACTGTCACCTTCTATTCTATAGCATTTTTTTTCACGGTATATTTTTTCTTTTTTTTGTATTTTTAATAGTGTTTTTTTCGAATCTGTAAAAAAGTCTCTGTATTTACTCCAAGAAAAACATAGAGTTTAAACAAATTAGGTTTAGTTATTACCATGACTTCTATTCAACTTACCCAGTTGGATGCCTTAGGCAGTGTTAGCGTTAGTCTTCCTACTTTGGCTTTAGAGCCCCAGCAGCAGGTTAGATAGGTAACGATGCAGCAACATAGATGCGTAACAAATACCCGTTCACTGGAGCATCACACCACTCTGATTTATGTGTCGATTTCTTTTATCCTCAGTGAAATATGCACTGAGAAATGAGTTCTGGTTATAAAAGACTCTTTACTGAGACACGTGAAGTTGGCTAATCCAGCAGCAGTGGTTAGGTGTATACCTTGAGCCAAAGTTCCAGAAATATCAGGTAACCTTATGGTCTTAGAAAAGCACAGGTTTTTGAAGAAATGTATGAGCTAAAGATACATGCCTTCATCAGAGTATGGTTACAATAAATAAATTTACTGAAAGTTTAAATTCCTCTGATGAAGTGGTTTGCTGTGGCCCCATCCCAGTGTGCGATATTTATTTTGCAGAAAGTTATGGTTGCCAAACTGCTGAATGTCCAGTTGCCTTTCCATAAATCATTTAAGCGATATAGATAACTTTATGTGACTATACAGATCGAAGGCCATCAAGCAGTTGGTATGTCAAGCAGAACAGGATAAACCTACTGTCTGACAGCTGCTTTGAGCTTTGAGTCATCGCCTAGGATTGACACTGTGTCTGTTCCACAAACTAAACAAAATACTAAAAGCAGAATATATATATATATACATATACAGGGGTTAGACAATGAAACTGAAACACCTGTAATTTTAGTGTGGGAGGTGTCATGGCTAAATTGGACAAGCCTGGTGGCCAATCTTCATTAATTGCACATTGCACCAGT
>JAOUQV010000027.1:5022093-5032278 GCA_028565295.1 Aspidoras spilotus | reverse complement strand
ATTTGCAGAATGGGCAAAACAAAAACTGGAACAGGACCCTCAGTTTACACAGAACATTTTGTTCAGTGATGAGGCAATTTTCTATGTGAATGGTGAAGTTAACAAACAAAAACACTGCTATTGGTCTGACACTAACCCACATTGTATAGATCCCTCCAAGACTATTGAAACACAAAAATTAATGGTATGGTATGGTATATGGAGTACATAAATAGTGGGGCCATTTTTTATCAATGGAAACCTTAAGGCCACTGGATATGTGAAATTTCTACATGATGATGTTTCCCTCTTTATGCACTGAAGCTGGCACGGTTCCTGAGTTTTTCCAGCAAGATGGCGCACCACCACATTATGGGTGTCAGGTCCGAGCATTCCTAGTTGAATAGTTTCCTGGAAACTAGATTGGTCTTCGTGGCCCCCAAGGTTTCCCGATCTGATCCCCTTAGATTTTTATTTCTGCGGTGTTGCTATCAGTGTGTGCAGAGCGGGAGAAGTGGGTTGCATTGACAATCCAACACAGTGGGTAGCACTTTGAACACATTTTAGAAGTGGTCAGAAACTTGTAAATAACTCATGAAAAAATAAAGTTACCTTAAAACTAAGCACACCACAGTTTTTCAAGTTTCACATGACCTCTTCCTATTGAAAAAACTAAAGTTGGATCCAAAAAGGCCGACTTCAAAATGGCCACTATGGTCACCACCTATCTTAAAAAGTTTTCCATTTCACATATACTAATGTGCCACAAACAGGATTGCATCCTATCAAAATCCTACTATGTGATTTCCTGGATATTTTTTTAAATCACTTTGTCTCTCATAGTTGAAGTGTACCTATGATGAAAATTACAGACCTCTCATATTTCTAATTAGTATAACTAGCACAATCATTGGCTGACTAAATACTTTCTGGATTATCAAAAAGAGAAGATTCAAGAATCTGGCAGAGATCAAGAAGAGTGGAATGAGGCAGGAGTCAAAGCTTCAAAAACCACCACATTCAGACGCATCTTGGAGATGGTCTACAACTGTCGGGTACCTCAGGTTAAGCCATTTCTGAACCTGAGCCAATGTACAAAGTGTCTCAACTGGGCCAAGGAGAAGAAGGGCTGGACCGTTGGCTAGTGGTCCAAGGTCCTTTTTCCGATAAAAGTTCTGTGCCTTTTATTCAGGAATCAAGGTCCAAGGGTTTTGAGTAAGACAGGTGAGGAACAGAACCCAAACTGCTTGAAGTCCGGTGTGAAATATCCACAGTCAGTCATTATTTAGGGAGCAATGCCCAGTGCAGGCATTGGAAAACTTGGCTTTCTTAAATCCAAATTCACCGCAACAGTCTAGCAGAATGTTTTAAAGGACTTCATGATTTTGTCTGCTGAGGTTCTGTATCGAGATGCAGATTTAATCTTCCAGCAGGACCCCACATGCCATCAGAAGCACCAAAGCCTGATTTGATGCCCATGCCATCCATCACAGTGCTTGACTGGCCAGCCAACTCGCCGTAACTAACCCTTCTGAGAATTAATTGGGTATTCTCAAGAAGAAAATGAGCAACAAAGAAGAGCTGACAGCAAGCATCAAGGAAATCTGGGCTTCCATAACTCCATGGCAATGCCGCAGGCTGATTGCCTCAATGCCACGACGCATCAAGGCAGTGATTAAAGCAAAGGGATTCCCAAACAAGTATTGAAAATTGACATATCATATTACCATATTTTGATAGATTTGATGTGATCCTATTTTTTTCATGCTAAAACTGAATAGTAGTTTGGGCATTCCACTCTTTCTGGATCTCTGCCAGATTCTTGAATCTTCTCTTTTTTATAATCCACTGAAGCCCATGGTCACCTCTTTTGCTGGTGCATCTTCTCTTGCTGTGACTCCTGCCTCATTCCAGTCTTCGTGATCTCTGCCAGATTTCTCCAAAGTATTCTCATTTTTTGAAATCTTAGTGGGTTTTATGAGCTTAAAGCCCAAATTATGTAAAAAATAAAGAAATAAATACTAGAATTTGAATTAGCCCTGAATTTATAATCTATGAAAGCTTAACTTTTTGAATGGAATTATGGATATCAATAAACTTTTCCATGATATTCTAAGTTTTTGGAATGGGTCTTTATATATGTAAAATGGCTCATAAGCACACAACAAACAACCTCAAACCATACTATTTGTAGTATAAGTTATTCATCAACACCTCTTCTCAATCATGCTAAGTACCTTAGAAAGATAGTTAAGGTTCACTTACACAGATGCAATTATATGTGAAGTAGCTGGTGAAGCGTAGACCTCCTTTAATTGAATCAGGTTCAGCTTTCATCTCAGGGAAAAGTGGAGGGAGGGATACTTCCAAGTTCATCTGAGGCCCAATGTACAGGTTCTGAGACAGCAGTGGGGTAAGCCTTCTCAGACTGTAACTCACCTGTTCAGAGACTTGTGTTAATTCAGTCCTTATTTCAATGGAATAATTAGTAATGTGAAAAAGCTTGTCAACATTCAACAGGTGTAATTTAGGTCCTTTTCATTTAATTCACTGATACCTCTATTCCAAGAAACCCAAAATTACAGTGAAACAAACACTAAACTCACCAGTTAATTTGACCAATTTTAGAAAGAAAATGGTCGATGAATATGAGAAATGTTTGTTTGTTTGTTTAATTAACGTCTTTGACATCGACAGCCATATTGATGACAGGAACAAGGTCATATTCATGTACTTTTGGCATTATGGAAAATTTCAGTGAAAAGATATCCAAATTCAGCCTGTAGTCTCTAAAGTGGCCCTTAGTGTGTGACTATGTGCGTGCCCGACAACGGATTTGATAAGAATGGGCAGACTGGATCGAGATGATATAACGGCAACAGTAACTCTAATAATCATTCGTTACATCCATGTAATATAGAATACCATCTCTGTTAAAATTATGACATGTAGAATTAAAGAAAAAGGGGGTCCAAATACTGAGAGGTTACTAGCAAGGTGTACCTAATAAAGATGTCAGGAAACGTATATACTTATATTTTAAGTACACCTGTTAAATGTTGGCTGCACACCACTGCCTAATAATATGCAAATCCTGCAACCTATAATACATTAAAATGAAAAAAATCATCACCTCAGTAAACAATAGAAAGTGTACGAGGCCTTCTGCGACTTTCTCTAACTCATGATGGGATGTTGGACCAGTACGTCCCAGAACCGGAGCAGGCATCATAGTTGACTGGCTCAACCTGGTTTTTATCAGACTTTCCCAATTGTTTCTTATCATGATGGCAGAAGAGAGAACTTTGACAGCTGCCACACAATCATTTATGATCAGCTCCAGCCAGCCATCCACCACCAGCCGTGTGCAGTCTGCATTGCTGTCAATAGCATTTGCTACCAAAAGCAAAACCTGGACACAGATAAGAATTTGGTAAATGCTTATGACAACAAAGAATGTGCAAGAAGATCTCTAAAATTCTGCCTTTTTATCACAATATCTTTTACCTGGTAATAAAACAAAGCAACAATGTTGTATATACACCAGTCATGTTAATGGTTATCACAGACTGCAGGACAGAACAAGTTCTCAATTTATGTTAGATAATATAAACTATTTCAATAGGCAATATAGCCTTGTATTGCTCACTGCTAATCTGATCTTAACCCATTCGTTATAGCATATGCAGACATGGAATAAAATTAGGTACACTCATTTTAAATATTATATACTTTTATATAGTATATATAAAAGCCTACATAAGCACTGTGCATTCCTCACCAGTTTTTATAAACAAGCAAACAACACCAGGTGTTTACTAAAATGTAGACTTTTTTCTCCAAAATGTAAATGAACCATGAAGCCATGTGGGCAAATAAATTCATGAGGTAACCCAGTAAAACACAGAAACAAAAGCAACAATAACTTGAGGTAACACATCCTGAAGCAGCTTAAACCTGTCTCTCACATGGTTTTGAAAAAGGTTTGCTCATGAAAAAGTTTAGATCTGATTTTTCATTACTTTAACTATAATCATGATTTTCTGTTGTGCATCATCCTTGTTCAATGACCAAATGTTAGTCAAGAATACGCTGATAGACAGACGGTCTTACATTTCTCCCAATAACGTTTCTGTATAAACAGGAAATCACTGTTCCCACTGGTGTTTTCATGAATGGCCCATTTCAGAGTCTAATTGGGATCAGACTGCTGAGTCATGTTTTCTTTTACAATTGTGAACACGTCAAACGAACCCAAATCCACTTG
This sequence comes from Aspidoras spilotus, assembly GCA_028565295.1. Taxonomy (NCBI): domain Eukaryota; kingdom Metazoa; phylum Chordata; class Actinopteri; order Siluriformes; family Callichthyidae; genus Aspidoras; species Aspidoras spilotus. The sequence goes on along the minus strand of JAOUQV010000027.1, from coordinate 5,028,032 downwards.
AATTATGCATTGTGATAAAGTAGAACCGGGCCTCTTGGTTTTTGGTTATAACATTGAGGCTTGCTGTAGCCAGATAAATTTTTCACATATTACAAACATTAAGAAAATAAGGAAGACCACATTAAAAATCTCTGCTATGCACAAAAATAATAAGGTTTTTATGTTTCTTAAAAAAAAAAGATACTGAACTCTGCAGTTTCACGTAAAAGTAAAGAAAATGAGACAAATGTTCAATACACGTGACAAAATCAGAGCAAGCGGAAAAATACACTGAAATGAAGGACACATCCTTTATATGAGTAACTAGACAAAAATTTAAGTGCTGAACAAGCATTGGTGTGAACCAAAAGTGGTCTGTGATCTCACCAGTGCCAAAGAGGACGAGAAAAAAAAACGCAGTCCTTTTCAAGGTCACATTAACCTAAACTTATAGGTCATTTACAGCTGGTTCCCTTTCTGGTCCACTTAAATAGAACCGAGTTTGGTTCCTTTGAAAAAAACTATGCATGAAAAAACCCAAGGTTTCTTTTCAACAACATATTTGTACAAATATTCAATAACAATATGGATGTTGCCATAATTGTTGGAGAAAATGTCCATGCTTTCCTAAAAACAGTGCTTATACTTGTTCAGGAATATGCTATAATAAATATTAGAAATACTTACAGACAACTGTTCACACAACGTAGCTTTTGGATTTTGAATTTTACTTCAACACTAAAAGGTCTTACCTTGGGAAATATTTGCTTGACAATCACTATTTGGAAGAAACTGTCTTAAAGGTTATCAGTTTGTAAATAAGTCTTCTAACTCTAAAATGGTTAGGAGAGGGCCAGACTGATATAATTCAATTGCAGACAGTGTGGTCAACTTAAATAAAAATCCTTCCTGAATTTGAAGCTTGCAATACATTCCAAAAATGTGGGGACAGGGTCAATGTAGGTCTAGTAACAAGTAACAAAAAAACTATATAATGATGTGATTTGAGGTCAACAGTTGACTGTACAAAAGCAATATTCACAAAAGGCTGAGTTTTTGAGAAGCAAAGGATCTACAGTGTGACAACAAATGTATACGAAAATACTGAAATGATTTAAAACAATGTTTCTCAAAGAAAGACTGCAAGGGATCTGCATACAGTCCTAACATTTTATTATTTAGCTTGTTTCTAATTGTCTTATTGAAAAACAGTCATCCCTGTGAAAGTCATCCCCCAGGTAGCAAATGTGGTTTTAAAATCTGAAAGATGTCCTTTTCCTACATTAATGCTGCCATAACAGAAGCATAAATAACCCTTGACTTGGGCACAGACACAACTGCTTATTATGATAAATCCTGGCATTTGGACATTTTACTGATAACAGTCTGGATGACCCTAGAAACGTGGACAAAATTGTTGGTACCCCCAAGTTAATAAAAGAAAAATCGACAAAGGTAACAGAAATAACTTTAATCTGACAAAAGTAATAATCAATAAAAATTTAGGGCCTGGACAGAAATGATGGTACCCTTAACATTTTGTTGAACAACGATTTGAGTCAATCACTGCGATCAAACCATTCAAGTATCTGTCAATGAGACTTCTGAACCTCTCAGCAGGTATTTTGGCCCACTCCAAATGAGCAATTTGCTCCAGTTGTCTCAGGTTTGAAGGGTGACTTTTCCAGATGGCATGTCTCAGCTCCTTCCAAAGACAAAGATGCTTACTAGGATTTAGGTCAGGGCTCATAGAATGCCACTTCAGAATAGTCCAGTGCTCTTCTCTTAGCCATTCTTGGGTGTTTTTTTTTTATGTGTGTTTTAGGTCATTATCCTGTTGCAAGACCCATGACCTGCGACTGAGACCAAGCTTTCTGACACTGGGCAGAACATTTCTCTCTAGAATTCCTTGAAAGTCTTGAGATTTCACTGTACCCTGCACAGATTCAAGACACCCTGTGCCAGATGCAGCAGAGCAGCAATGATGTCCTCCTTGGTAGTCTCCCATTAAGTCGACTTTGGCGCAAACAGATGGTGTGATCTGACACTGATGCACCTTTAATCTCTTTAGAAGTTTTTCCTGGCTCTTTTGTTATCCGTCTTTTTGATTTGTCATCAATTTTCCATGTCCAGGGAGGTTGGCTACAGACCGCATGGATCTTAAATTTCTGATTAATATATGCAGCTGTACTCACATGAACATCAAGCAGCTTGGAGATGGTCTTGTAACCTTTAATTTTAACATGCTTGTCTACAATTTTCTTTCTAATGTACTGGGACAAATCTTTCCTATGCTTCCTCTGGTCCATGTTGACTGTGGTTCACACCTTGTCACTAAACAGCACAGTGACTACCTGTAGATTGTAGACACCTGTGATGCTAATTAGTGAACACACCTTGATTTAACATGTCCCTTTGGTCACATTTTTCAGGGGTACCATTATTTCTGTCCAGGCCACCTGTTAAATAATTCAGTTGAAGCATAGTTGAAAAGCAATTTGTTCATTTTTATATAATTTTTATTTATTTATTATTACCTTTGTCAGATTACTTATTTATAAATTCTTCAGAAAGTTATTTCTGTTACCATTCTGGGTTTTATTAACCGAGGGGTATCAACAAATTTTTCCACGTATTTATGTGTTTTTGGCCTGGAAAACATAGCCTCCAGATCTGGAATATTGATTTGGATTTGAAGCGTATTGTATGCCTGAATATAAGTTGACCAAAAACATGAAATATTTATGTTTCATACTCTCTGCAATGTAATAAAAGTCAGATTGAATGTAAGACGCACTAAAGTTTTATTATTTTTGGTATGTTCCATAACAGCCAAGCCGTTTTGGGGATATATACCATCACTTTAGGTTTTTTGTTTGTTTATATAAGATGGTGAAGACAACAAACTTATTTCTAAGGACCTGATAAACAAAAACATGATTAAATGCGTGTGCACTTTCTTTTCCATTACCAAAAACAGGATGTATATATTTAAATGCATGTGTTCTTAGTTCCAGTTATAAAATTTTAATAAAACTTAATGTGTGCTGTTAACACTAACAGGTACAGTGGGGCCAAAAAGTATTTATTCAGCCACTGATTATGCTAGTTTTCCTACTTAGAGATGAGAGAGGTATGCAATTTATCATAGGTACACTATGAGAGACAAAATAAGAAAAAATCCAGAATATTACATTGTAGGATTTTTAAAGAATTTATTTGTAAATTGTGGTGAAAATTAAGTATTTGGTTTCCCAAAAACAAGAAGGATTTCTGCCTCTCACAGACCTGTAACTTATTCTTAAAGAAACTCTTCTGTCCACCACTCCTTATCTGTTTGACCTCGTTATCTGTATCAAAGACACCTGTCCACAGCCTCAAACAGGCAAACTCCAAACCTTAAGTATTTGGCCAACACCAAAAAGTGTCAAAAGACACCAGGAAGAGCATTGTAGACCTGCACCAGGCTGGGAAGAGTGAATCTACAATTGGCAAGCAGGTTAGAGTAACCAAATCAACTGTGGGAGCATTCGTATGAAAATCAGACATACATTAATAATCTCCCTTGATCTGGGGCCACAAGGTCTCATCATGTGGGTACAAAATGAGATCGATGAGCAAAAAACCAGGAGGGCCTGATTAATGACCTGCAGAGAGCTGGAACTAAAGAAAAAAAGTCCACTATCAGTAACTATGTTAAAGGAGATTCAAATCTTGCAGTGCCATGCCAGTACATGTCCAGGTCGTCTGAAGATTGCCAGAAGGCATATGGATGATCCAGAGTAGGATTGGAAGAATATCATTTCGTTAAATAAAGCTAAATAAATGTCTTGGTAAAAACTTAACTCTTCATATTTGGTGGACAAATTGCATCCCATGAACACTATACCTACTGTGAAGCATAGTGAAGGAAACATTATGCTTCTGGGCAGTTTTTCTGCAAGGAAGACCGGACAACTGATCTGTGTTAAGGAAAGAATTAACTGGGCTATGTTCTATGAGATGTTAAGCCAAAACCTCTTTCCATCAAAGACAGCACTGAGAATAGAATGTGTCTGGGTCTTCCAGCATGGTAATGATTCCAAACACACCGCTCGGGCAAGGAAGGAGTCGCTCCATAAAATGCATTTCAATGTCCTGGAGTGGCAGTCTCCCAAGCCAGTCTCCAGACCTCAACCCCATAGAAACCCCACAGAAATGATTGTTTTATCCCAAAACATCACTGCTCTAAAGGAGATCTGCTTGGAGGAATGAGCCAAAATACCAGCTACAGTGTGTGCAAACCTAGTGAAGACTTACAGGAAACCTTTTACCTCTGTCATTATTACAAAGTATTGAGCTGAAATTTTCTTATTGACCAAATACTTATTTTCCACCATAATTTACAAATAAATTATTTAAAATCCTACAATGTGATTTCCTATCATGTACCTATGATAAAAATTACAGACCTCTGTGATCTTTAGAAGCAGTTGTCACATATCTAACCTGCAGGGCAGGGATCCGTACACAGTTTGACACATAGGGCTTGTTCGTTTCAAGCAAAGTAACAAAAGCCAGCAACTGATGACTAGAACTCTCCCCCTTCTCAGCACCTGCAGACAGAGGTGGGGGTGATGAGTATGAGAAATATATTTTCAGATATTTCATTTGAATATTGATAGGAATACCAAACTTACCAGGCTCATTCGAGGTGACGTTCAGCAAATTTAAATTACTTGCAAAAACACTGGTTGGGTGAATCACAACACCTTGCTTGTTACACGTGTGAAACAACTAAAAAAAATGCATGTTACACATTTAATAAGATAAAATTACACCATTTCTAAATAGAAATAAACATTTTTTAGGATAAAAACAAAACAGGTATAGCAAATATGTTATGAAACCAAGAGTCACTACATACAATGTATTAAGTGTGTGTAAGTGAGTGTGTGTGTGTGTGTGCCTGCTCTGAATCTTTGCGGGCCGAGTTATGCTCATCAGGTATAGCCAGCTGTGGGTAGAGGCTACGGCATAGCACCAGTCTGAAAAGAGCTTGCTGCCGAGATGAGAGAGTTGCACTGGTGTGTACTTCTTCCTGAAGTCTGCCTACATCATGTCGCAGTTTAAACTTCACTTCCTGTGAAAAAACAGTTCAAGAACAATTTACAGAACAATCTACAGGATATACAAGTCAGAATATTACGATTATGATACTTTATGAATTGCCTTAACATTCCAGTGAGAGCAGGTCACAGTCAGCACCAGCATTAGGATACCCGATTAAATATTCAATTCTTTATTAATAAATAAACCTGTCTGAGGAAAGTTTGCTGCAGAATTATTTGAGCTCTAAGACGGGTTTGAGTTTTTTTTGGACATAGTGTGCAGCTCCCAAAGAGGCGCACAGGGAGCAGTTAGGGGTTGGGTGCCTTGCTCAACGGCACTTCAGCTTGACTTAGCTAGACTGGAGATTCACAACTTGTGTGAATATTTGCAAAAAGCAATCAAGTTTATCAGTTTGAACATTAAATATCTTGTCTCTGTAGTTTATTCAACGGAATATGGATTGAAAAAAGATTTTTAAATCATTGTATTCTGTTTTATTTATGAAGTCGTCCAGAATTTGTTAAAATTAGGGTTGTATTTGTATGTGATATGAGCTAATCAGACCAAGGTACTGAAAAGTCACTGAAATCAAGCAAGTTCCAGAAAATATCCACACAGCTAAAGAGTAGGAGGTAAAGAAAAAAGGCGGTGCAAAAGAAACACTTTATATATCCACATACACTTATAACTCCAGACCCAATATCCTTGATCTTACTACTGTTCCTATTGTAGTATTTGCAAATCCTACTCATCCTTCCCAGACAACAAAAGATTATTAACGGTGAATGGGCAATAAATCTTGAAGGAGACATGGGTTGACGTTTTGGCTGGCGTCAAAATTTTCACACATTGTAACTGGCTAGAGACTA
>JAOUQV010000027.1:4953086-4964203 GCA_028565295.1 Aspidoras spilotus | reverse complement strand
CTGATTTCGATAATTTAGATGGATGAACAAACACTTTTTGAAATATAGTGTTTTTCTTGTCTTTACTGAAACTAAAGCCTATATGGCATGCTTCTCACTGGATTTCAAACATATAGCAAAATTCTTCCAGTCAGCAACTCTATTCTTTTCACAGTCTTCTATGCCTGAGAACAGCAGTGTTTCCATCCCATGTATTGTCCAGTGCCTTTCCACTTGGTCTAAATCCACAAATGCTGGTGTTTAGTCTCTCCAATTCACTAACAAGTATTGACGAATTGCAAAGTGAATTAAGAGCCCTAAGCGTCCACTGTCCCATCTTGACTTGAAGTCCACTGTTTCTCTCAGCTTTTCTTCTGTTGAGAAATAAATTCTCAATACTCACCAAATCAAGGTTACAACCCCAGGAGAAGACTTTCCCCGTACACTTTTTATTTATTTACATCAGAATGTAAACAACATGAAATATCTTCAGTTCTGTTCAATTTCAATTATAGTGAATTGCTCTTTAGGACAATTGGTGTGATGAGTCATAATACGAATGATCATAACTTGTTTTAACGTTGTTTAATTATTTAAAAAGAACAATGAATCAAAAAACGGTTATTCCCGTCATAACGTGCATTAAATCTCAGTTAATTAACTGGGTGTTGTTAATAAAGAGCACTGGCATTTGCTGTATTCCATCACATAACATTAACTTTCAATACCTTCAAAAACACGTTTGCAAATTAGCTCTTCATAATACTGTCAAAAATTAAAAACATCTTTACATTTTTATATACATTTAATTACACACAATCTATTGTGACCAACAAACAGCGCCCTCCATAATTACTGGCACCACTAGTTAAAATGTGATAAAAGCCTTAAAATTATTTATTTTTTTTTTATTGCAGAAGCATAGTCTCACTCTGGAAAAAAGAAAGAAAAAAAAGCAACCTTCAACTGAATTTAAAAAAATAAAGAAAAAATCCTGACTAAAAAATAGTTCCATAACTATTTCTTGTAAAAAATGTATTTGAACCATTTATGTCTTTCCTACTATAGTTTATAAAGTGCATCTAGAAACCTTTAATTAGTAATTCCTCTCTTCCTGCTTCCCTGGGGTATAAATATGGCATAACACAGAGGCCTATATTTCCTAAGCTGAAACATGGAAAGACAAGAGAACACACCAAGTAAGGCATGTGTGTCGACCTTCGTAAATCAGGCAATAGCTACAAGAATATAGTAACTCACCTGCAGATGCCCGTATCTACAGTCAGAGCAATCATCAAAAAGTTCAAAACATCAGGAACTGTGACAAATAAGCCTGGAAGAGGACACAAGTGTATCTTGCTACCATGCACAGTGAGAAGGATTTTTAAAAATAATTTGTTCAGAATGTTTGTACTTGTTCTTTTTCATTTGATGCTTTGGCAATATTGTTTTAACTATGGTCATGCCAATAAAGCTTCTGGAATTTTACATTTTAAGATGGTAAGCCCAAGGGCACCCAGCACCCAACATAAAACACGTGCCAGATATATATATATATAAAAAACAATTATTAAAAGCCAAAGAACACTTCTTAACCAGGGGTGCCAATAATTATGAAAGGCACTGTACAAGCTTTAGTCTGCAATGTAAACACTACTAAACATTTCCATGGTTGAAATCTGTTACTTTTTTAACTCAGTATTACTGTTAACTTGTGCGTTTTCATCCAATACCACTTTTTCCTTTCCGATACGATACCTGATGAACCATTACCTACCCAAATAGAACATCTTGATAAACAAGATTTTTTGAATATTCTGTGGAGTGATGAGTACAGGGTGAAACTTTTTGGAAGACATTGGTCTAATCAATCATCATGTAAACCATACCCATATAACAGAAATCATTTAAGTCATGATGTAGCAGAGAAACTAAGCTGGACCAACCTTCTGATGCTCACGGTAATGTCTAGTGACCGTGCCATGGGCTGCTTCAGCCTCAATGGTTTTTCCATCAGGACACACAAGAACAGAGGTCATCAAACCCAAGGAACCAAAACCTGGGGTCAAGACAGTACTTTAAATACATACTTGATTATTTCCATATGATAAAAATATAATTAATCATATAAATGCATTTAAATGTTTAAATATAAAATGCATATAAAAATAAGTACAAATTTCCAGTTTCTCTTTACACTTAATCATATTGCTTACCTTGAGCTAATATATCTGATTGGACATCTCCATCATAGTTTTTGCAAGCCCAAACAAAAGCACCAGAAGACTTCAAAACTTGTGCCACCATATCATCAATAAGCCTGTGCTCATACCAGATCTTCAGCTTGTCAAACTCTGGCTTATATTTCCTGTTAACATCAATAAAAAGGTGAGAACACTGTTTCATATATTGAACAATGTATCTACACATACATTCTACTCATTTTAACATCCAGATGTAGTCATTACCACCTGGATATCTGGTAAAAGAGTGGTATTTGAAAGTTTGTGAATCATCTAGAATTTTCAGATTTTTTTGCCATAACATTGATATAAAACTATCAGATTTTCAGACAAATCAAATCAACCAACTATTTAGTAGCAGATGAGTTACGGTATGACTTAAGTAAGCAGTCAATGGAACAACGTTTTACAAAGTTGAGTTCCTATTTGTGACATTGCCTCATATTGCTCCTGGCTCAGAGAATTAGCACCTAATGTTTACGTTGTTGCTTCCTCCACTGTAAAGTTTACCAAGTTGCATAGTGCTGCTTGTATTTTGTGAACCCTTATAAATTTTCTTTATTTCTGCATAAGTGACCTAAAACATTAGATTTTCACATAAGTCCTAGAGGTATATAAAGAGAACCAGTAAACAAATGAGAAATATTATACTCCGTCACTTATTTATTGTGGAAAATATTACACATCTGCGAGTGGAAATCATACATAACCCCTTGCTTTCAGTATCTGATGCAAAACCTCATGCAGCAATAACTGTTCATCAGTACTGCATATTGTCTTGGATGAATTTTATCCCATTCCTCTATAAATAACAGATGTTGGGGGTTTCCTCACATTTACTGCTCGCTTTAGGTCCTTCCACAACATTTCGACTGGATTAAGGTCAGGACTTTGACTTTCCAAAAATATTTAACTTCCTTCTTTTTTTAACCATTCTTTGGTAGAATGACTTGTGTTCTTAGAGTCATTGTCTTGCCGCATTACTTGAGATTACTTGAGTCTAGAGATTTAGTTCCTGGACAGATGTCCTGACATTTTCATTTAGAGTTCCATCAATGATGTCATGCTGTCCTGTCCAGAAGCAGCAAAACAGGCCCAAATCATCATAATGCCATCAGCAAGTTTCACAGATGGAATAAGGTTCTTATTCTGGACTGCACTGTTTTCCTTTCTCCAAACATAACATTTTCATTTAAACCAAAAAGTCTCATCTGTCAACAAAACAGATGGCAGACTCATCGAGTTAACATTGGCTAATGTAAGAGAGGCTTTCAGTTGCTTATAAGTTACCCTGGTGTGCATTGTGACCTTACAGAATATTACATGCCTTGCTCTTGGATTGACATTTGTTGGTTGACCAGTCAAGGACTGACTAAATACAGTTCCGAGGCGTAAAATATAGCATAGTTAGATATGTACACCATATAGGCAAGAGAGTATGAACACCACATCCTCAAACACTTCTGCAAACAGCTGTATTGTATTTCTTTGTAATGGATTTACCATTAACAGAATTAAAATACCCAACCCAAATCTCTTCCAACAGACAATAACTTAAAACGAGGTTCACAAAGTGATGGTTTGCCAAGATTGCAAAAATTGTTTCCCAAATATTGACAAATCCTTTCCTGGAAGAGTGGTGTCTGATAGCAGCAAAATCTATACATAGTGCTCATAATTTTTGAATTCTAAGTTCAAATAATGCATAAGGATGTAGTGCATTCATTTATCTTTGACCATATTGTGTAGTTTGATATATTTCTAAACTGTATACCCAGGGTTACAATCATATCTCACTTCTCAAAGATGTCCTCAAAGATGTCCTTGAAGCGCCCATCATATGCCTTCAAAATGGTATTCTTGGTGCTCATGTAGAGAGGCCATTTTTTCTGGATAGCATACTGGAAGCAGCTGTGAGCAAAGCCAGTGATGGACTTGCAAAAGAAAAAAATATAAAATATTTGAAATATCGGTCTTTCATCAAGATCAAGCATGCAATTAATGCACAATTTAAAAAATACTTTAATACATAAAATCATTTATATTTTGTAATAAAATGTTCTATAACACTTTCCATTCTGAGCAAAAAAGTATTAAAAAAATTCTAAATAAAATGTGTGCGCGCACTGCCATACTGCCATGTCTAGCTTTACATTTCATTGATTAGTGCCTCATTTAGGTTTGATTTTATACGTCACTGTTTTTACTAATGGCTACATTTGAGAGAATGAGACTGATTAATCTTAATTTAATCAATGTGTGCTTAAGAATCTTCATCCATCATGAAACATTATGAAATACCATAAGCTATACCAACTTTTTTTAGAGGCAGCCACTACAGGGGTTTAGTAAAGACTATTGAAAGTATAGATGGTGCTTGTTGGCAGCAAACAGCACTGTTTTTCTATTTAAATTCAAGTTCTTGGATTTAATCGCCTTTAAAGCCTATATCTTTCATTAGGTGATAATGGCATGCAGTCTACAAAGTATACTTTCACTATTAACATCAATGGCATTTAGGTTGCCTATTCGTTTAGATAAAATAGATAAATACCCAAAGGTATAGAGAATTAATGAACGTGAATTTCTTCACAAAAACCAAATTCTTCCTAAAGTATTTTGTAATGTATATCATGTATATAATGTATGCTCATTCAGAAACCAATGCATGGATGCAGAAAGATGCAAGCCTAGCGTTTATCTTGAAAGCTGATAGAAAATACACTACATTTTCAAAAGTATTCGCACACCTTCCTTGACTCACTTATAAGCTAATCCACAGGGTTCAATATGACGCCAGGCCCAGCAGCTAGAACAGCTTCAAATCTTCTCTGTAGGCTGTCCACAAGATTTAGGAGTGTGTTTACTAAACCAGCCAAGCCAGTTACGTTTATACACGTCTTTATGGACCTTACTTTGCGCACTGGTGCACAACCACGTTGGAGTAGGAAGGGGCCAGCTCCAAACTGTTCCCACAAAGTTGGAAAAATATAATTGTCCAAAATGTCTTGGTATGCCGAAGCATTCATACACCTGTGGCCATGGAAGTGATTGGAAGACCCGATTCCAATAATTTGGATGGGTGAGCAAATACTTTTGTAAATATAGTGTAACAACACTATTTCTTTCAATACAAAATCATTAAATAATTATATAATGAAATAACAATATGAGAAATAAATGCTTCTCTGACCTCATCAGTATTGTACATGCCCATTCCACATCCACCCCCTGGGAAATCAAACACTTCCCACTCCTGGGCTTTGCTTCCATCAGCTGGAGTAAAGCTGATCTTAAATTTTCCTGGCGTATTCACAACGAAGTCTGTGGCTCTGTACTGTAAATAGGACATATAATTGCTTAGTTACAATCAAGATTATTGAAGTTATCCAAGCCAGTAGTAATGTATTGCAAAATCAAAAGCATGTGCAAGAATTGAAGACCTGGTCACCAAAGGCATGTCTGCCAATTGTGATGGGCTGTGTCCAACCAGGAACAAGTCTCGGAATGTTCTTGCAGATGATGGGTTCACGAAAAACTGTGCCACCCAAGATGTTTCTGATCGTTCCATTAGGACTTTTCCACATTTTCTTCAACTTGAATTCTGAGTGAGAGTATGCATCTTAAGCCTATTTTTTCTATTAAACCAATTAAAGCAATAAAAAGAAAGATAAATTTCTAAACACAAAAACAGTAAATTTACCTTCAACTCTGGCCTCATCAGGAGTGATAGTTGCACACTTGACAGCAACATTGTACTTCTTGGTTGCCAAGGCAGAGTCAATGGTAACCTGGTCATTAGTCTGGTCTCGGTAAGGAAGGCCCAGGTCAAAATATTTCAGCTCCACATCAACATTTGAAAGTATAAGCTGAGGTAAGAATAATTACAAAAGAATGTCACAAAGACAATTACACACACAGTCATGTAAAAAATTGACAAACCTGAAAAAAGCTTGTTTAACATATTTGGAAATAAAATATCAAACAATATTCAGAGAATAAAAAAACTTCTGGGAGATATTATTACTAGACATCCAACCAAGTTCATCCTTAGAAAAGACCCCCAAAAAAAATAAAATAAAATAAAAAAAAAACCCTCAAATCCCTAAACTGTCATCATGGACCTACAGCAGACTCTTGCTACTGTTGATGTAAAAGTGAATGATTCTGCAAATCACAAAGAGACTGACATAGGAGGTGTACGAGGAGGAAACCTTTCTAAGATAAAGATAAATTGCAGAATGTTCGCCAGTGAGAATGTAGCCAAAAACCAAGCCTTTTGAAACAATGTACTTTGGACGGATGAGTCTAAAACCGCAGAAATGTATAGTCCTAAAATCTTAATCATATTAATATGCTGTGGGGTAACTTGAGCTTTGCTTTTTGGCTCAGTTCCCTCTTCAATAAAATAGGCAGGTACATTATTATGGATGCAGCATTAATCTACCAATCGACTTCCCTGCAGGTTGGAGATGAGACCTTTCCTGAAGTGGAGGAGTTTAGGAATGTTGGAGTCTTGTTCAGAAGTTAGGGAAGGATGGACGGGTGTTCGATTGGTAGATTAATGCTGCATTCACAGTAATGCAACCGCCCATCTTGTCCAGTGTTCCAAGATGAACACTTCAGGACAGAAGCAGTAATTTTTTCTCACGAATCTGCAATTCAAACACCCGGATTCACTTTAACTACCCCTGCATAGAATTAACTAGGAAGCCTGAGGAAAGTGATCTATAAACGTGAAACACAAGTATAAACATAGCTGAAATAATTATATAAAAAAAAATATATAAATAAATAAAAAAAAAGTCTAGCAAAGCACTGAAACAGTTTTCAAAATGAACGCCTAATATTACACGGAAATAAATTGTAAAAAACCTCGTACCTCATTTGGACCACGCATGAACAAAAGCCAGGTTTATATTATTGTCCTCATATGCTATTGATTTTAAAAATCATACACTTATGCAAGGTACATAATCATATATATAGTACAAATACAGAAGTCGATATATTTATATATAAATTTATGTTTTGCAGTTAATAAGTTGACAATTTTAACTCTGTCATTTAATATTTATTTATTGGGTTCTACCCCATTCTCAACATTTATTTGTTATTTAATGGCAGAAGTATCGTTATTATGCTGTTGTCTTAGTTATCAGTTCAGTCCATTATTATATTTCCAATTTTTATTTTTATAGCTGTTAGGTAGGCCAGTATTGTTTGTGTGTTGTCTTGGTTGAGTATTTTATGTTTTTTTTGTCTCTCCTTGTTGCATCTAGGACAGTCGGTCAGAATGTGATGGGTACTCGACAGGTTAGGCATGCTGGGGTCTTCGCCTATCATCAGATGTTGGCGAGTTATTCTGGAGTGACCGATTCGGCATCTGTTAAAGATAACCTGCTCGATCTTCGGGTGTATTTCATGTTGTTTGTCTGGTTGTCCCATTCAGTTTGCCATATTTGTTTGATTTACGTGTTTATGTATGGTTTTAAATCTGTTGTATATCCTAAATGAAGGGGTGGTCTGGTGTAGGGCTGTAACAACAAATCAATAAGGTCGATAATAATTGATTATTAAAAGTGTCGACAACAAATTTCGATTTGTTGTGTCGCACTATTTAGTTGTTACTTATATTGTCATATAAATAATAGTGATTTAACCTGGCACGGGAGCACCACGGTGATGATACAGCACCGCAAACGGAAACACGGAGTCACAGATGAGGATGAAGGGCGCTTAACAGCAGGGTAAGTCGCTACAATATCCCAATTTTTTTTTCATTTTGAAGTGAGGAAACAATGGCTCACTTACACTATGCCAACGGGTATGTATTACTTTTTTATTTAGTTGAATTAGCTTAAACAGTATTATATAAATACATGTAATTAATAAATACATATGTAATTAGGTAATTTTTTTTAAATGTTTTTTAAACACACTGTGGTACATATTGTATATTAATTTTGTATATAGTGTTTTATTGCTCTTTAGGCTACTTACATCCCTTAACCTAATACTGTATATTAAACCAGACATTTATTTACATGTTTAAATTGTGCTATAATACATCATACTATACTGTCTCTCATTCCAGAAAACAGCAAACAATGGAGGCTTCATCATGGGAAAGACATGTACACCACAACAGGCAGCTATCTTGACTGTATATATATATATATATATATATATATATATATATATTGCGGTGCCCCCACATTTGGTCCTGGTTTTTGATACATAGTAAAGTCTTTTAGGAACATGGTGTTGTTTGGTAGTGTTTGGATTTCTTGGAGACAGATTACTGCTGGGTTAATTAAGAGTTCAAGTCGCTAAAGTTTGTTGTAATTGGCCATACGGCCTCGGCAGTATCTACATTCTTTATTGTCTCCGTTTCTACAGTGATGCATTCTGAGGCATCTGGGGTGATAACTTTTTGTGTTTTGTCTTTTGTTGCCCAGTTCTTCTTGGGGTTTGTTAGTGCTGGGGATCGGCTAAATATAATACCGTCTTTGGGGTCCAAAGATATTCTTTGGACTGAATGTCTTACTTTGTCCTCCCACATGTACTGTTAAGAATAAGACCTTAAAAAATTGTCTTTTAGAAACATCTGAAGCATGTCGTTTGTTGCCCAGTTCTTCTCGGCGTTTGTTAGTGCTGGGGATCGGCTGTAAGGCTATGGGCTCTGGGATTTGTTGGTGCTGGGGGACAGCTGTGAGGTCATGCCGGCGCTTTTTGTGTGCACACTTTTCGATTAGGGGGGTTGGTTCTTTTGTAAGACTGATTATTTGGGGCTTGTCATTGTTGAGCCAGGTGTAGTCAGTATGACAGCTGCTTTTTTTTTTTCTTCAAACTCCGCAAAAGGTTTGGAAGGTTTTTAGGGCCTGCTTTTTGTTTTAGCATAGCTGACCTTTTGGGTATGTTAAAATTTTCTGAATTTCTTTCTCCTTCAGCCAGATTTTGTTACATGGTGCTTCATGTCCCTCTTCCTCACAGTTACAGTAAACTGTGGTACTTCTACATACAGCGGATAGTGTCAAAATTTTTGCTCTCGTTTTTGGGTGTGTTTCGGATTCATAGTTGTAGGTCTTCGTTTCATTATCCTTACTTCCCACCCACCTCGAAGCCCCAAAGGGGGTATACAGAGCCACGGACTTGTGCACCAGGGCTATAAGGATAGTATACTCGTCACCAGGTGTTCGTAGCGTTCAATTGACCCTCAGCCAGCATCTTCTAGGGTTCTCACAGGGGATACAACCTAGGGTATGTTCTGACCAGCCGAGTGATTGGAGCGGGCCTCTCTAACATCCTGTCTGCGTGAAGTCGGGGCCAAAGTGCTGTGTTGGGAAAGTGACAGGCGCCGCAGACACAGGTCGCACTTCACGGCAGACAAAGCTCCCCTTTTGCTCGCCTTTTAAAAGCAGCTAGAGGGGGTATAAGAGATATTCTACCCCGGGTCCCGGCTTGCTTAAAGTGACCCCTAGTCTAAACGTTTATCATCATTAGATCATATCCATAGCAGTATGTGCTATCGACAGACAACAGGGTTTACATTAAAGCATCCTATAACCGTTTAAGAAGTTGTATCGACAACTGAATGCTCCCGGTGTTCATTAAAGAGGCCACTGTGTTTATTGGAACAATTAATGCTTCAGATTTCTTTCGTGTAACCATGCCCAGATCTATGCCTAAATAATACCGTCTCTGGTGTCCAAAGATATTCTTTGGGATGAATGTCTTAGTTTGTCCTCCGACATGTACTGTTAAGAATAAGACCTTTAAAAATTCTTTTAGAAACATATGAAGCATGTTCAGTGGAAAAAAGACACCTCGAGCTCAATGTTAAAAATCTTTTCTCAGTATTTCTCAATGTCTGCATGAACTTGCTTGGGAAGTCAGATCTGATCACGTAGGCAGTTGTTACCATTTTCCAAAATGCCAATTTTAAGTGTTTTGAGCTCTTTTTAAATCCTTTACTAGACTCATAAGCTGCTACAAACTTGGTTGCCTCAGACATCCTTTTAAACCACACCATAGTGCTCACTCTTAGTTCAACGGTCAGGAGCACACCAAACCAAATGTCTGAAGTTTAAATAAGGCAAGTCTACTTCAAAAGGATGTTAGTCATGTGCACCTGATGTGATACACCTGTGTTCTTAGCCATGTAAAGTGGGAATAAAAGTCAAAATGTATTCCTTAAAAGAAGTACTGAGTTTTTATAACACCTTACAAAAATTATTAAAACATTTATCAATTGAATTTCTTAAATGTTATGTCTTATTTTCATATTGATAAATAAGCTAAAATAATTAAGTTTTTTATTTTATATATTTCACAGAACTTTACAGCATTTAAGCAGACAATCTTATCCACTAAAGTTCTTTATTTAGAAGGCATGGTTTATAAATCGGAGTTCAAGATTTAGAGTGCCAGAAATGATCCTTTTGAAACAATACAACAATTACAAGGTAGAATATGCCTACCACTCAAAATTCTCCTAAACTATAGACACTCTGAAGATTACAAGACACAGTAAATAAAATAAGCTGCAATTATATACGAGTTGCAATCATAGTGATCAAGTATCTTCAGACTGCCTTTAAATACAGCAAAAGATTCTGCTGTCTGGACAGTCAAGTGGAGTTCATTCCAACACCTTGGTGCTAGGAAAGAAAAAAGACCATCTCCTGTGTGTCCTGGATGACGATGGGTCTAGCTGTACTTGCTGGACAAGTTCTACATACAAACCGGGCATTGAAAATTGGCATCAAGTGTGACCAATTCTAATGCTGGCTTTGTAGGCCAGCATTAGATCTTTATATTTTATGGGGAAGCTACAGGAAGCCAGTGAAGTGATTCAGAATCAGTTACAGGAGCCTTTTATGGCACACATAG
>JAOUQV010000027.1:4927812-4937819 GCA_028565295.1 Aspidoras spilotus | reverse complement strand
GAATCTAGAGGATGGACAATTGATTCAAGAAAGAAAGAAAGAAAGAAATAAGTAAAGATTCACTTTAAAATTACATTCACTTTAAATTTAGATTAACTTTAAATTTAGAAAGAAAGAAAGAAAAAGATTAATTCACTTTAAATTTAGATTCACTTTAAATTTAGAACCCTGGCTGGAAAAAGAAGTACTGACCCTCATTTATCCTGTTCTTTAAAAAGTAGGGAAATCTAGAGGATGGACAATTGATTCAAAAAAGAAAGAAAGATTCACTTTAAACTTTAAATTTACATTCACTTTAAATTTAGATTCACTTTAAATTTAAAACCCTGGCTGGAAAAAGAACCACTAACCCTCATTTGTCCTGTTCTTTAAAAAGTAGGGGAATCTAGAGGATGGCCAATTTATTCAAGAAAGAAAGAAAGAAAAAGATTAATTAACTTTGAATTTAGATTAACTTTAAATTTAGAACCCTGGCTGTAAAAAGAACCGCTAACCCTCTTTTGTCCTGTTCTTTAAAAAGTAAGGGAATCTAGAGAATAGACAATTGATTCAAGAAAGAAAGAAGGAAAGAAAGAAAAATTCACTTTAAAATTACATTCACTTTAAATTTAGATTGACTTTAAATTTAGCTATGAAAGAAAGAAAGATTCACTTTAAATTTACATTCACTTTAAATTTAGATTCACTTTAAATTTAGAACCCTGGCTGGAAAAAGAAGTGTTGACCCTCATTTATCCTGTTCTTTAAAAATTAGGGGAATCTAGAGGATGGACAATTGATTCAAGAAATAAATAAAGAAAGAAAGATTTACTTTAAATTAACATTCACTTTAAATTTACATTCACTTTAAATTTAGAACCCTGGCTGGAAAAAGAACCGCTAACCCTCATTTGTCCTGTTCTTTAAAAAGTAGGGGAATCTAGAGGATGGACAATTGATTCAAGAAAGAAAGAAAGAAATAAAGATTCACTTCAAACTTTAAATTTACATTCACTTTAAATTTAGATTTACTTTAAATTTACATTCACTTTAAGTTTAGAACCCTGGCTGGAAAAAAGATCCGCTAACCCTCTTTTGTCCTATTCTTTAAAAAGTAGGGGAATCTAGAGGATGGACAATTGATTCAAGAAAGAAAGAAAGAAAGAAAGAAAGAAAGATAGATTGATTCACTTTAAAATTACATTTCCTTTAAATTTAGATTCACTTTAAATTTAGCAAAGAAAGAAAGAAGAAAGAAAGAAAGAAAGAAAGAAAGAAAGAAAGAAAGAAAGAAAGAAAGAAAGAAAAAGATTAATTCACTTTAAATTTAGATTCACTTAAAATTTAGAACCCTGACTGGAAAAAGAAGTGCTGACCCTCATTTATCCTGTTATTTAACATTTAAAAAGGTTGAAAAGAAATTTAGAGTATTTGAGTAGGAAGAAATGGGTTTATTTGGTGTAAGTGCAGAATAAGCGGGTCATCAAACAGTGTTTGAAGATAGATACTGACTCTGCTCTTCATTAAGGAGCTAGAACGGGTCTAGAAGCATGTCTTCCTTGTCTCCTAAGAGATGGGGGGACCAGTTTAGCAGTGCTAGACAACCAGAGTGCACGAGGTGCAGTGCAGGGAGTAATAAGTGTTGTAATGTAGGAATGTGCAGGACCATTATTCGCTTTGTAAGCGAGCACCACTGTTTTAAATTTGACATTACAGGGAGCCAGTGTAAAGTGTGGCCCAGTCTTCCTGTTTCTGGCACTTTAGTATATGAAAGGGTGGAAACTTTTCATCATGGGTAGTGACCATTTCGAAGTCGACTATAGTGTCAAGGTTGCGTCAGGAAGGGCATCGGGCATAAACATGAGGCCAAATCAAAGATGCGAGTTCTTCGTCGAGTCACTGTGGTGACCCAGGATGAGAGGGAAAAGGCAGAAAAAAGAAGACTGCCCCCTGTGTATTACTGTTTATTATTATTTTCCTGTTTGTTTCCCTTTGGTTATCAGTTAATATTTGGAATTGAACCCAAACCCATGGACCCAGAAACTCATTGTGTTTATTTCCATATACCAAGCCTTCCCTATATATATTATTGACTTTGACAAGCCAAAGAAGTATGTGATGGAACTTTGCCCCACAGTTAATTAGTAATAAGATCCCAGTAAAAGCTCTGACACGCCAGTAAAGTTTTTACAACCACGGTCGTCCGAAGACAAAGCAGAATGAGTAAGCCTATATTATTATTTTTTTTCTTTTGTGAGGTGGGCTTTATCATTTCAGCAATGGAATATTCTGAGATATTATCTGAGATATTACTCCTGTTATTTATTACACTGGTAGAATACACTTAGCCGTTTATTTTTTTTTCTAATCGAACATTCTTCTCTAGTGAATATCGATGACATCGAGTTGGAAAATGGCATTCAGAGAAGCGGACACGGTGTGGACAATCCAGGATTTGAGGACAAGGTAGGTGCTTGGGGAATTTGTTATGATAGCCAGTAATTATAATGAATATTTTGGACGAAATAATAAAATGTCAGCTCCTTGTGGATCTCTAGGAGGAAAAGATATCAGATCACAAAACTGACATGACAGTGAATGATTCAGAAAAAAATTCCAAATCGCTTAAAAGGTATGTACGGATGGTTTGCATGGAACGTTCGCTTGAGCCTATAGTATTTCTTTAAAATGGCTAAACAATTATCACTTATTTACATAGTGAACATAAATAAAATCCATGTCTTTGTCCGTGGACGATGTAGCAAAATATTCAAACCCATCACCGCTACTGAGAACTTCCTGAAAAGACACTCTCGCATCATTAAGTACGTCGCATTGGCGATACTCTGTGCAGGTACCAAACACAAATCATGCCAACTATGTAAAAACAATGTGTTCCTGTAATCATACGGCTGTCGTATTTCGTTTTAAATCGCAGGTTATGCGGCGTATTTTATCGCTGCCTGCTGGTTGAACTTCCAGAGAGCCGTTGCTCTTGTTGTCCTTACCAGCGTGGTGGTGTTTTTCACGTTGTACGATACTGTGATGAAGTACAAGCAAGACACTATAAAGCGCTTTCTAAACCCTGCTGCTAAATGCTTCAGCGCCAACCTCAAGTGGATAAAATGGTAATTATTGCACTTTGGACATGGTTACTGCTTTCTCCCCTATGAATATTGAACGGACAACCATTTCCACATTTGCATAACATTTCCAAATGTCAAGTTTGTTTGACTGCAGATACATTTCATATGTTATTGATATTTCCACAGGGTTTTTATTTTAGTGGTGATAGGTCTGTTGGTGACCTGGCTGGCAGTTGACACAAGGCATAACCCTGAGCAGCTAATTTCATTCGCTGGCATCTGCATGTTTATCCTCGGCTTGTTCGTCTTCTCTGCAAACAGAGACGCAGTGAGCACCGATTGCACTAATATGCATGTGATTTTTTTAATCTTTGGACATGTCATTGTTGCGTTTTAAACCAAAGATTTAACCCGGGACAATGAGAATCTGGTGAAATTAGAGCTCATGGTAAATCTCTAAATTGGAAATTTTGACCACAACCAGTAAATGTACATTAACTCCACACAGAAATTCCCAGGCCACCCCTATCCGTGAATCAAACCCGGGTCCTCTGGGCTGAGCCGTTATTAGTTATAGCCCAATCCATGGACACACCCCTGTAGTTATGCTGCACAGCTGTGTGCAATATGTTTAGATGATTATATTTCAACACCCATGTGGCATGTGTCATCAGATGATGATGTTATGGGCCATGATTGTTATTAGCAGCATTATGTCATCGGCATCAGATGATACACACTACATGGATTATTTTGTTTATCCTTTAATTAAAAACAATTAAATCTGTTCTGCTCTGTTCTGGCGTCTTCCGCATTGTCTCCGTGGATTGGTACAAGGCAGGCAGTAAAGAGCACTTCACTTCGGCAATCCTAAAGCATCGCACCCCCTCGTTCTCCAATGCGCACTACTTCCCTAGCAAAGAGTGGCGTGTCCAAGAATTCAGGGGATTGCAACGCTCCCTGAGAAAAAAGAACATGGCATTGTGGCGCTTCGGGAATGCAAAAGCGGGCGTGCTGGAAGTGGAGTGCTTTATTTTATTTTCTATTAAATCATATACAAAATCATCCATATAGTCTGTGTCATCTGAAGCCGATGACATCATGAGCGGGAGATAAGAGTCACGGCTCATAACATCATCGGATGAATGTTAAAACATGAGACATAGTGAAACAGAAAGAAAAAACCTAACCACGATTGCACTGTGAAAATTTAAACATCAATACCACAGTTACACTGATTACTCTTCTTTCCGGACATTCATTGAGAAAGGGACATAATCCACAAGAATGCCAGTTATATATAGTTATAGTATAACTATGGGGGTGTGTCCATGGAGGGGCCGCAACTAATAAACAGAGGCACCATTGTGCAAGTGAACATAAATCACACATGTCGCATCATACTGCTTTGCATCAACTAAAACAGAAAAATACAAACATGACTGATACAGTAGCCATGGCTTTAATGCAGAAACAAAATGGGAAAAGTATTCGCTCAGCTCCACAACCACCTAACAGGGCTATTCTGCACCGAATGCTCAATCTTAATCAGATTCAACCAAGTATGTATAACCCCAATTCCAATGACATTGGGGACACTTTGTAAAACAAATAAAAAAACAATACAATGATTTACTAATAATTTACACATAATATTCAATTAAACACGACACGAGACACAAGATTTTACGTTCAAACGGATAAACTTTATTGTCTTCTACAAATATTCTCACATTCTGAATTTGATGCCCGCAACACGTTCTGAAATATTTGGGACAAATTGAGGAATGCTCAGAAAACACCTGTTTGGAACAATTCACAGGTGAATAGGTTAACTGGAAACAGTGTCACGATTGGGTGTAAAGGGAGCATTCCTCAATTCCAGACTTGCCACCTTCAGAAGTTTTCTGATGACTCTGCAATAGTTGGATGTATCAGCAGGGGCGATGAGGATGAGTATCGGACGACGGTGAATGACTTTGTTGAATGGTGCAAGCTAAACCATCTTCAGCTTAATTTAACAAAGACGAAATAACTGGTGGTGGACCTGAGAAGAGACAAGGCACCGGTGACCCCTATGGCCATTAGGGGGGTCAGCGCTGACACGGTTGAACACTACAGATATCTGGGTGTTCACATCAATAACAAACTGGACTGTGTGGCAAGTGCCATTCTATATGCTGTGGCATGTTGGGGAAGCAGGCTGAAGGTGGCAGATGCCAACAGACTTTTGTTAAATTGTGTATATATTTTGGATTTTTCTTATTTTTAATTTTAATAGTGTATTTTATATATCAACGGGTGCAAATAGTTCTCTACATGCAATTGCAAGGAATTCATGAATTTCGCAATCTACAGTGTAGAATATTGTCAGAAGATCAAGAGAAATCTATGCAAGGAAGCAGTGAGGACGGAAAACAACAGTGAATGTCTGTGACCTTCGATCCCTGTGACCTTCGATTATACTGGCCCGTCTCCTATGGAATAATATGTGACTCATTATGAAATGGACACCCTGGACTGAACATCAAGTAAGAAATGGGAAAGAAATCCAGTTACAAATCTTCGACAATTATTGGAAAGGTGATGATGTAACAGAGTGGGTAAAAATGACCCTGTCCCAACTATTTCGGAACATGTTGCAGGCATCAAATTAAAAATGAGTTATTTGTAAAAAAAATAAAGTTTATCTGTTTGAAAATTACATATCTTGTCTATCTAGTGTATTTTGTAATATTTTTAGAGTAGGGATTTAACCAGCACTCCCCCTGGTCCCCTGCCCTCTACCGTATCCATTACCTAAATTTAAAAATATCCATTTAATATTAGTCTGCAAATTAGACTGATTGTAAATAATTTATAATTATTGATCACTTTATTGATCCCTGTAGGGAAATTCTTTCTCTGCATTTAGCCCATCCAGGGCTGAACATCTGGAGCAGTGTGCCTAGAGTAAGGTTTAAAAGCTCTTGGGAAATGAGCGTTGATGTCTGCATGAGGCTGAGGTGGTGTATGCAACCCTCTGGTTAGATATAGTGTTGGGGTCAACTAAAGACCTGATGATAAATTTAAAAAAAGTTGGATACTGTTTATCATTGCTCTTTGCATTTTGGTGTGGTCAAGTGTGGTTGTTTGCCATGGAGGGGCTTCCCAGCCAAAGTCAGCATAGTGGTTTGCTGTCAGCTTTGAGCCTAGATGAACAGAGTAAGAACCAAGCTACTAGCAGTTTGAGGGAGAAGGTGGATAGATCTGGAGTAAGCAAGAAGAGAAAAAGCTGGAGGCCAGAAGCACTCCGTGAAGGATGATGACATATTTCCTGGCCAATAGCTACAGTTACCTATAAAGGTAACAGTTACCTATAAAGGACTGGGGACATGGAAGTAATACTATAAGGATCTCCTCAATTCCACTGTTATGCCTTCCTTGGAGGAGGCAGAGGCTGGAGACCCAGAAGCTGACACATCCATTACCCAAGCTGATGTCACTGAAGTTGTTAGCTCCTCAGTTCCAAGGCACCAGAAGTGGTCGAGATCTGCCCTGGGTACCTTAAGGCTCTGGATGCTTTAGGCCTCTGCAGCATTGTCTGGCAGTTGGGTACAGTGCAGGCTCTCGACTGGCAGACCAGAATTGTGGTGTCTCTTCTAAGAAAGGGGCCCACATGTGTTTTTGGGGCATTCTGTGGGAGGTACTTTGGAAATATGGGCTAGGAGGCCGTCTGTTGAGATCTTGTCCCTGTATGACCGGAGCAGAAGCTTGGTTTGCATTATTGACAGTAAGTTCCTGTCTCAAGCAAATGAGTTTAAATATCTTGGGGTATGTTGTTCACGAGTAATGAAGGATCGAGTGTGAGATTGACAGGTGGATTAGTTCAGCAGACACAGTAATCCCCCCTCCGTAGGGTGGCATGGCGCACCCTTAGAGAGAATCGAGAAGAATTAGTAAATGTGTCTCAGGTACCTATATTAGATGCCCCCGGGCCATCTCACTTGGGCGGTGTTCCAGACGCTCCAGGAGGGCCCAAAGGAAAACCCAGGATACACTGGAGCGATTATGTCACTTGAATGGCCTGGGAATGCCTAGGGAGGGATTCTTGCTGGGGAGCTGGAGGAGGTGGCCAGGGAGAGGAAATTCGGGTTGTCTGTAAACAGATCGCTACCCCATAACCTAGTCCTAGATAAGTGGTGGAAAATGCCCGGATGGATAGAAATTAAATAAAAGCGTTGTATTAACAGTCAAAACCTTAGATTGTGTTGTGCAGAAGTAAATTTAAAGAGAGAAAACTGCAAACTCTAAAACACAAAATGAAATAACAAAGGTGGGAAAAGGCAGAAGTGATATACGGGGTGGGCCATTTATACGGATACATACAGATATATATGTATAAATGGCCCACCCCATATTTAATGCTTTGCCGCCCTTAAACAGCAGGTGACACAAATAATCGGAACTAGCTCCTTCTTCAAAGCAGAGCTCCGTTTAAAAACAAAAGACAGTGGATGTCTGTACTCATTAGAATAAATTTAGTTTTACTCCAATTACTGTCAAAGGTGTATAAAGCCCTAGATTTTATGGTACTCAGAATACCAGGATCATTTGAAGCCATATTTTCTAAAGCTAGCAGCTAATTTTATTTCAAGAATTTTTCTGTGGACACTATTGTTCTTATATAGAATTGTGCCTATGTACTTCACCTGGCTTTAGGAATTATAAGTCCACCTCTAAATTGTCTCAAGTATTTAAGAAACTGCAAAAGTACCATGTACATACAATGAATTATCTACAGGGTGGGGCATTTATATGGATACACACAGATATAAATGGTCAATCCTGTATATATCTATATAAATTACCCACCCTATACTATGTATAACCTTAACTTAATATGGCAAAATGATTTTATATTCTAAGCTAGGACATACCACAGTACACACAGAATGACATGTTTTCCCACAGGCAACTCCAGCCAAAACATTTCCTTTTAAAGAGTGAGGAAAGCTTAGTTACTGCTTCCATCAATGAGATTCAGGTGTTGTTAATTAAGGCGTGGACGTCTGCTTGAAGAAAGTTCAGTCCAGAGTCCTGTAGGCATTTTGGCGGACTTTAGTAGCTGCAGACGTGACACAACCAAATAAAATCAACTATCTCCAAAATTGTAGCTTTGCTAGAAGGATTTAGAATTTTAATGCAAGTTATATTTATATTACCAATAAATGTATTTATTTATTCTTTTTTTATTTAATTAATTAAGTTAATTAAATTTAAACCCATTTCTTTTTGTTCAATCATGGGAAGGCACAGTGGCAGTGCTGGGTAGTGGCAGTGTGGATAGTGCTGTTGCCTCACAATAAAAAGGACCCCAGTTTGCCTGTATAGTTTTTGCCGATATTTGGTGTCTTTAAAGTGGCCCTTAATGTGTGAATATATCTGTGTGTGCCCTTCCATGGAGTGGCACCCCGTATGAGTTGCCAGATGGGCACCGGCTGGCCCATGGCCCTGTCTGGTTTAAGAAGAAGACAATGAATGAATGAATGAATGGTTCATATACTGTATATATCTTTGTTAATTATTAATAATTAACCCTGATGTGATGCCCAAAATGTATGGGTTTTTCCTTCACAGGTGCGGTGGAGGACTATCTTCTGGGGGCTCGTTTTACAGTTTGTTATGGGCCTGATTGTAATAAGGACAGAGTTTGGATTCATAGCTTTCAACTGGCTGGGAGCACAAATACAGGTGTATTACACTCACATGTACACATAAACATATGTTATATATATATATATATATATATATATATACACTATATTGCCAAAAGTATTCACTTACCTGCCTTGAAGCTCTCTGCGCACTGTTCTTGAGCTAATAAGGACACATGAATTTTGGAGGTGTGTAGTGACTGACTCTGCAGAAAGTTGCCGACCTCTTCGCATCAGCATCCGTTGACCCCCGCTCCGTCAATTTACGTGTCCTACAACTTCGTAGCTGAGATTCTGTCGTTCCCAAACACATCCATTTTCTTATAATGCAGCTGACAGTTGAAAACAGTCTGCACACCTAGGTGTTTGAATTTATACACATGTCCATGGAAGTGATTGGAACACCTGATTCCAATAATTTGGAAGGTCGAGCAAATACTTTTGGCCACATAGTATATTATGCACACTGCAAAGAAACATGTCTAACTCTCTCATCGTTGCTCTTTTGCATTTGATTTTAGACATTTCTAAACTACACATATGCAGGGACGTCTTTTGTATTCGGCAGTCTGGCAGATTCAGGTATCTTTGCATTTCAGGTCAGTGAGGACAATCCTCTTCAAATTGGATCCACCGAAACGCTGTGATAAGTTAAACATACATTGTGTTTCATGTCCTGTAGGCTTTGCCAATAGTGATTTTTTTCAGCAGTATTATGTCAGTACTCTACTACCTTGGTCTGATGCAGTGGATTATCATTAAGGTATAATTGAGATCGTCATATTATTTATAATCGTATAGTCTTGGAATATTCTGGGGGACTATATATTGATTGTTTGGGTTTCTACAGATTTCCTGGATCATGCAGATAACAATGGGAACCTCTCCTACAGAATCATTGAGTGTTGCGGGAAATATATTTGTTGGACAGGTAATAGAATAAGGTAAAATTTTTCCAACATGGGTTAGTGTCATTATATAGAGCACATGAACGGTCCGAAGACTTTCTGGGTCGTTGTTATTGCATTTACAGGATGGGCCATTTATATGGATACAGACAGGGTGAGCCATTTATATGAATACAGACAGGGTGGGCCATTTATATAGATACATACAGGGTGGGCCATTTATATGCATACATACAGGGTGGGCCATTTATATGGATACAGACAGGGTGGGCCATTTATATGGATACATACAGGGTGGGCCATTTATATGGATACATACAGGGTGGACCATTTATATG
>JAOUQV010000027.1:4889709-4899756 GCA_028565295.1 Aspidoras spilotus | reverse complement strand
ATTTGTCAGTGTATATAACACCCTGCTACTTATAGTCTTCATCTGGCTAACCTAGCTGTCAAGATGTTTAAGAGGATTTACCTCCCTCAAAAGCCAGGACCAACTGTACCTCACCTAGCACTAACTTAAAAAAATCCGATACAAGATGTTCTGATGATCACTGTACATGGAGTATAACACCTCAGCCATGTTGCAGTGTTCATTGGACTTGGTAAATGCAAAATGTGAGCAACAGAAGTGGAGACTGAAATGGCAGCTTTACATGCTTCCCCAATGTGATCACATGCTAGCATGGAACAGTGTTTAGCAATAGCTAATGCCATTTTTAAATCATTAATGGCAGCTTGCTTTAGATGGAACTGTTATTAGGTTTGTCTTTAAGTACGTTTTTTAGTTGTCATGTTTATTCGACATAGTAAGTATGTAGTGGCATAGAAATCAGCCTTTGAATTCAGGCTTTGATAGACTCCCGACTATACTCGAATGTATAGTTTAGAAATGATGAGCTAGCTAGCAACTCTCTTTGTAGAGATTTAGACACACAGAGGAAGAGGTGAGTAAGTGATTGAGACTGTGTGTGTGTGTCAAATGCAGTAATATTGTTAAGAAATTTATTTTATTTTAGTAAATTTAATGTCAGACTAAAAAAACATTTAAATCTCGCACTGACAGCAAGCGGGGGGATCAACGACAACTTTGGCTTTGAGTACGCGGAGTGTTGTGAATGGATTGCCTGTTCTGATTGCAGCTACTATACTGTGAGAGTACTGAGTACTTTCATGTCTGAGTCTCCAAAAGTCTAACACTGCTGAGGCATTATGGAAGCCAGGTTGGTTTAATAGCTGCCTTCAGTTAATCTGCATTGTTGGGTCTGGTGCCTCTCATCTTCCTCTTGACAATACCACATAGATTTTCTATGGGATATTGCCCATTATTGTGTAACCTATTAAACCAGACTAAGGGACCATTTTAAACATTGAGACTTGGCAGGTGTTTTGTGTCTCTGTAGTGATCTCTAGCCGGGTGCCCGCTGTGCCCATTTCCATACCCAAAATTTCAAATGACTTAACATTGTGCATATTTTTGCACTGCAGTAACGCTGTCGATTCTTAAGCTACAAACACAAAGATTTACTTGATCGGTGCTGATTCCAGCCTGACCCATTACTTTGAATTATAGATTGATTTAACTTCCGTTTCACTCTGTAACACATTTGAAAATTCACACTCTATGATAGACAAGATCAAAGCACTCTAGGAAGAAATTATTAAAAACTTTTTAAAACTATTGTGTCATAACATTCTTATAATTTCACTAGAAATTCCATTTAAACTTTAGGTCAGGTGAGTTTGCTGGCCAATCAAGCAGACTGATACTGTGCTTATTAAACCTGGTATTGGTCCTTTTTTTCAGTGTGGACAGGTGCCAAAATTTCCATCTCCAAAAAGCTTGTTGGCAGAGTGAAGCATGAACTGCTCTAAAATTTCCTGGTACACGGCTGCGCTGACTTTGGTCTTGATATAACACTTTGGACCTACACCAGAAGATGACATGACTCCCCAAACCATCACTGATTCTTCAAAGTTCACACTAGACCTCAAGCAGCTTAGATTGTGTGCCTCTCTATTCTTTCTCCAGATTCTGGGACCTTGATTTCCAAATGAAATGCAAAATTTACTTTCATCTGAAAACACATTGGACCAATGAGCAACAGTTCTACTCAACTTTACATTAATATGCTTGGATACAGCACGTTCTGAACAGCCACATTCTTTCACAATGACTTTTGTGGCATAACTTCCTTGTAGAGTGTGTCAATGATTGCCATTGTCTTCCCCATGATTGTGTAGCCTACTGAACCAGACTAAGGAACCAATTTAAACCCGTAAGAAGACTTTGCAGACTGTGTTAAATATTCTAATTTTCTGAGATAACGATTTTGGGTTTTCATTGGCTCAACATTAACAGAAATAGACACTTGAAACTTTTTGATAATATACTAATTTATTGAGAGGCAGCTGTACATGCACACATTCTGGATGTTTTGGCATGTGTCCCGTGGGCTCCCTCATTAATTGTCGGAGACAGGAACCAAATATAATAATAAAATAAAAATAATAATATTTCGAAGAACAATATGTTTTTTTTAAACTGTGAAACTACTTTTGTAACCCGTGTTACTCGTGCATCAACCGTAACGTCAGCAATGTAAAAACAACTACGCATCTGCTTCTTCTACCCAGAATGCACTGTAAGCGGAAGTTGTGGTTCTGACGCCTCAGGAGAAGCGCCTCCCATTCTTACATTAGAACCGTACAGGGTGAGTATGAAGAAGAAGATCGGGAAAACGCAGCGACTGCGGCTCAATGAAATGGACAGAAGATGTTGTTGCGTCGACAGATCCGAGACCACAAGTATGAAAGTTGACGAAGAAATGCGACGGGGTCATGTACAGACGACAAAACCGGATTTCTCTTTCGGATCTTGGTAAGAAATTGTCTCGGAGCGCAGTGTATATGATGATATGATCGAGTTGTAAGTTATTCCAACATGGAGGAAATGCTTCACTGTTGTAAAAGAAAATGGCCATGACGGGGCAAGCGAATATTCTAGAAATATTCACATGCTATAATATTTGTTGTATTCGACACAAACTTTTTGAAATGCTAACACGTAGCATTTATTTATAAAATAATCGAATATAAACCCTACGTCACCGAATAAAAGAAGACATTTTCTAACTACGCATTTAAAGTGCTTTGTCCTTGAAAGGACGACTGACCTTGGAACAAGTGAAACGTGGGGGTGAATTAAAATCAAATAATTTTTAAAATGCTTAAAAATACGAGCCATCTAAAATATAAACACTTGTATTATAATTTTACTTTATTTTATTTTTTAAAGTCACTTTAATAATAATAATTATATTTAAAAAAAAAACTTTTATTTAAAAATGTCTTGGTTTGATTATGTAAATAGTTAGAGTATAACAGTATTACAGTAATTTTCTGTCACATGTGATATGTATTTATAATTTTAGTTTTGTTTTTAACTAAACAGATTGTATATTAATTAAATCTGTATTTTAGTTGTCTATATATAATTGTGTTTGTACTATGTATTATATGTGTTCAGCTTATGTTGTGTGTGTGTATATATATATATTCTTTTTCTTAGATGTTTTAGATAGAAGGGTGTTGGCTTTTAACCCTTAGTGGTTCATATGATCACCATTTTATTTAGCAATTTCAACCAAGTAATTATGTAATTGTTTGTGTCTTATTTCATGGTTGTATGTACACGATAATTACATTGTAAAAGGTGGGAAAAAAAACCTGGTGACATTTTTTAATCTGTATAAATGTCTGTATATATCTGTATGTCCTTTCTTTGTCCACACTCAAATAACAGACATTTTGAAATGTTGCGCATGGACATTTAGTTTTAGTCGTGTTTATCAGTGTCATTTGTGATGTTCTTTAATATTGAACCATCTTTATATAACCATGTATATTATGTTTGTGCAAATTGCAGTATTTTATATAAACCAATGAATAAAATCATTTTGGTTTGCTGTATACACTTAAACACACACATACATATGAGGCTCGCATACATGTCATTATTTGTCCTTGTTAACCAATAGTGTTTTTACATATTAAAAACAGGTGTGTGTGTGGGGTTTTTTTTATCTTTTTTGTTTTTTTGCAAACCAGGTGTGTGAACTAATGTAATCCAATGGAATGCCATCCTTGTTATTCAAACAAAGCGGATTGACGGCTAATTATTTGCAATTCTTCTTTACAGACAGACACCTGTGGTTGGAAGATGACTCAAAAATTCTTAATTCCATACTAGAGTTATGTAAGTGTGTTTTTATTTAGGTTACCCATCTATTACCTTGCATCTGTTGGGGCAAACAGTACTTGGTATAACCAGATATTTTTACTATTTTGCTTTTAAAGGAGCTTGTGGGGTCCCGCAACACTGGGGGAGATGGTGAATAGAGAAAACTGGTGTAAGTATTGAACTTATTGTGAGATTGATTCATTTTCCTCATTATTTTTACTGAGAGTAATGTTTTATAAAATGATTTATGATGAACAATATGCCTACAATTGCCTCAGGCTGTTTGTTACAGCATCTGACCTTATATTACCATCAGTGAAGATGGATGCATTTGGTCTGTTGCCAATCTTCTTTTATTATGTAATAAATGCAGGTTTCTTAAGTGTGTACTAACTGTTTTGAAGTACTTCACATATGCCTGTGATAAAAAAAAAGGCATCAAGTGTAAATATTTATTCTCTTCAGCTTTAAGTGAGGGGAAAATTGACAGAATTATAGTATATATTTCTTCTATACAGTTAAATTTAAGTTTAGTATACTTGACTATTTACACATAGTCGAACAGCGATGACTAGTATTGAAAATGATTGAGAGTAAGTATGTAATAGTATGTAAATGGGAGGCAGCTCTGAAAGATTTTATATTTGTCTCAAACATCGAGTTATGATACAGTGGGGCAAAAAGTATTTAGTCAGCCACTGATAGTGCCATTTCTCCTACTTAGAAAGACGAGAGGTCTGTAATTTTCACCATGGGTAAACTTTAATTATGAGAGACAAAATGGGAATTTTTGACTCGCAGATCTATGTATAACCTTTTTAAGAAACACTTCTGTCCTCTGCCCGTTACCTGTATTAGTGTCACCTGTTTGATGTTGTAAGCCTCTAACAGTCAGGCTCCAAACTCAACCATAGCCAAGACCCAAGAGCTGTCGAGGGACACCAGGAAGATAATTGTAGACCTGCATCAGGCTGCAAAGAGTGAATCTACAATTGCAGGCAGGTCGGTGTGAATACATCAACTCTGGTAGCAGTTGTAATAAAATGGAAGACAAGCAGGACCATGGATGGGGCCCACTCAAGCTCTCTTCCGGTGGGGTGAAATGATCATGAGATCAGTGAGCAGAAATCCCAGAACTACACAAAGGGACCTGATAATTGACCTACAGAGAGCTGGGGCCTAATAACGCAGGCTACCATCGGTATCGCGCTACGCCCAGAGGGTGGTCCCTCCTGCTTAAACCAGTAGACCCAGACCCGTCTGAAGTTTGCTATAGAGCATATGGATGATCCAGAATAGGATTGGGAGAATATCATGTGGTCAAATAGTTTCTGTAAAGGGGACAGGGAGACTAATCTGTGTTAAGGGAAGAATGAATAGGTGTCATGAAATTTTCAGCCAAAACCTCTTTCCATTAGTGAGCGCATTAAGGATGGAACATGGCTGGATCTTCCAGCGTGACGATGACATTGCTTCAGCAATGTTTGAAGGAGCTCCGTAAAGAATATTTCAAAGCCCTAGAGTGGCCTAGGTAGTCTCCAGAACTCAATCCATAGAACATTTATGGAGGGAGTTGAAAGTCCATGTTGCCCAGAGACACCCCTAGATCATCACTTCCCCAGAGGAGATCTGCAAGTAGGAATGGGCAAAAATACCTGATGAAGTCTTAAAGGAAATTTGTATCTTTGTCGTTGCCAACTAAGTTTGTTGCAAAGTATTGAGTTAAATTTCTGCTATTGACAATTCTTATTTTTAACCATAATTTACAAATAAATTCTTTAAAATCCTCCAGTTTCATTTCCTGGATTTTTTTTCTTCATTCTGTCTCATAGTTGAAGTAAAACCTATGATGATAATTACAGACCTCTCATCTTTGTAAGTTGGAGAACTTGCACAACTAGTGGCCAACTAAATACTTTTTGGCTCCACTATATGAACATATTTAATGATATTAAGGTATGTACATGTGAGGCTTACCTGCTGTACTAGGCTGTGTGTCATCTGTCATTGTACTGTGATTTAAATAGTCATATGCTGTCAAGTCAATTACAGCAGTGCTCACTTTCAACTGAGTTATCAGACTGCATTAATGTAAGTACATATACAGTGCCCTGCAGTAGAAGTTGGCACTCTCGGGTCCTGTCAAAATATGTTGTGGCATGGGAATAAATGTAATCATCATTTGCATGTGTTCAATCGGTCCAATCAGTACAGGAGTGGAAAACCCTGATGTAGAAACATCTAGCAAATTAATGAATAGACTATAGGAAAGGATGACAGTCATGCAATGATTGCTGAATGGATTCAGCAAGAGGAAAAAATTTACAAAGAATTGTGGGATCCGGGTTCGATCTCTGGGTGGGTCGACCTTGAATATCTCTTGTGTGGAGTTTGCATGTTCTTCCTGTGTTTTCATGAGTTTACTCGGGGTGCGCCGTTTTTCTATAGTCCAAAGACATGCATGCTAGATAAACAGGAAATGCTAAATTGTTATTGATTAGTGTATAGTTATGTGAGTTATGAATGACCTTGTTCCTGGCATTAAAATGGCCACTGGTGCTGAAGATGATGTTAAAACAATAAATAAATATTCTACTTTCCAGCATTTAGATGAATTTCTTTT
This sequence comes from Aspidoras spilotus, assembly GCA_028565295.1. Classification (NCBI taxonomy): domain Eukaryota; kingdom Metazoa; phylum Chordata; class Actinopteri; order Siluriformes; family Callichthyidae; genus Aspidoras; species Aspidoras spilotus. Next base: position 4,893,284 of record JAOUQV010000027.1, on the reverse strand, counting down.
CCAGAGAGAAATAAAAAAAACAAGATTAGCTATTGTGTACATTTATTAGTTAAAAACTAAATATTTAATGGGTTGTCAGTTTTATGAACGCACAATTTTCTGGCACAAAGGAAGTATTCATTCTTGTTAGGAAAGAACAGCCAATTCTCAGCTACAACTGAATTAAACTTGCACTTCATTAGGAATGCAGACATGCACCAGTGCACACTCACACTCGTATTCCAAAGGAACTGCGCATATCTAGTTGTTATTCAGCCAATTATTTGTCCTGTTTTCAACGTCTCCACCTTTTGACACATCGTCTCTGTTCACACACTAACATGTTCCACACATTTGGGAATGATGTGCTTGTATACAGCTTTTGGATACACCACTTGTTCCCTTTCCCAACACGTTATCTTTTGTTCCATTAATTTAAATAGTAAAGAAGACATTTTTATTAAAAGGGCACATTGGGTTAAGATGTTGACATAATTCCAACCGAATTGATGAAGTGGGCTTATATCTTTTGGATGTACATTGCATACAAGGCTTGCTAAAAGACACGACGTAATCAAATGCTCATTTTGTTAGAAACGTACACCAATGCTCAGCTGCAATGGAATGAAAATATCCCTTTGTTAGGAATTCACCACAAAGCATCCAACACGTGCTGCACATTATTATATTTATGCTCATTGTTTATTGCATTTCTCAATTTGTAATGTTTTAAATATTGACAGTGTTCATATGTGGCCTGTTTGGAAACGGTGTGCTTATATACAGCTTTGTATACCCCGCTCGTTCACGTCAATGTACCATGTCTATTTCCGTCCTTTTTTTTTTTTTTTGCGGCATTTCATTTCAGTAGGACATTTTTAATTAATTTGTTTATTTTTATTAAAAAGGCACATGGATATGGGATATCTACATCATTCCAAATGCTCTTGTGTAGCCAGACCCAGATAAGTCCCATGTCTGTTTTGGCACTGGTTTTATTTATTTCTAGAGTAGAATTATTTCTAAAACCTTTCTGCATCCTTATATTTGGTAATATGGTATAGCACATTGGTATGAATTAATTGTCGTTTGCTGCCCCAACATTTAGGGGGTTGGGCCTTGTGGCTGAAGTGCCTTGTTCAACGGCACTTCAGCCATAACTTGCCTAGAGTGGGGATCGAACCGGCAATCTCTTGGTCCCCAGTCCTCTACCCTATCCATTTAGCCACAGTTGACTCAGAGATATCACGCGTTGTGTGAGGACAAAAACAAACACCTGACTATCGGGGAAACAGACAGGCCGCTGTGCATGCGCGTCGCTTTCTAATAAAAGAATATACATGAATATAACACAACTAACAATTCCTGAGGGGATAACTAAGGATCAGTTGGGGGGGGGGGAAACACCCCAGCACAATAAACAGCACATTAAAGTATCACACAACAATGAGACTAGACATGGCACAGGGTAAGGTATAGGGCAGGGGGATAAAGCAGTCTGAACGACAGTTTGCTCACAGTGGAGGTAGAAGCATCGAAGGTCGGGGCAAGACGGAGATGGCGGCGCACGCGTGAATACACGTGCAGCGGCCGCTCCGGACCAAAACAGTGTTTTTTTTTTTTGTCTTTCAAGAGTGTGTTTTCAAATTTTTTTTTTTAACTCTTACCTCTGGTATATGGACGTCGGAACTCCTGATGTCTACGTATGTCACACACTCCTTCATTATCACAAACATACAATAAACAGCATAAAGGAAGATGTGTTGGAGAAACTATGCAACCTCGGCCTGCTACAGAGTCAAAGTCTTGACGCCTTATCATTTCTTTATGCGGGGGGCGGGGCGCTGCGAGCGGGAGTCCATGCCAGGCTAAAAACAAAGCCAACCCGGCCAGCGTTTACCTCAACACTGAATGGTGCCAGAACTCTGTGCTAGTCTCTATTTCATGTTCGTCGCTGTTGGGGTTTATGGTGGCAAGATGTAGACCTTTTTATTTGCCGCGTGAATTCACCCAGATGTTCATTGTAAGTGTTTACATTCCACCCAACGCTAAGGCCACGCAGGCGCTATGTGAACTTTATGGCTCTATTAGCGACCTGCAAAACACACACCCTGATGGACTGTTTATTGTTGCTGGAGATTTCAACCATGCAAATCTAAGGAAAGTTTTCCCCAAATTCCATCAACATGGAATCATGGATCATCCACAGTCACTTTCAAACTTTCAAAGTCGACTTTCCTGTCGCACTCACACCCATCATTAGCAAAGCTCGTCATGAGGCACGTCAAGACCCCCTGCAGTTTACGTATCGTTTCAACAGGTCAACAGACGATGCCATAGCCACCGCCCTCCACCTAGCATTCTCACACCTGGACAATGAAGACACGTATGTTTGTATGCTGATCATCGACTTCAGCACTCAACACTATCATTTCTCAGCAACTGATCAGGAAATTAGATCTGAACACCTCCATCTGCAACTGGATCCTGGACTTTCTGACAGGAAGACCCCAGTCGGTTCGAATTGGAAGTAGCATCTCCAGCACCATCACACTGAACACTGGCGCTCCCCAGGGCTACGTGCTCAGTCCACTGCTGTTCACCCTGCTGACTCATGAATGTGTAGCAATGCACAGCTCGAATCATATCAAGTTCGCTGATGACACGACTGTGATGCTTCTCATCATAAAGAATCTTCAATCTTCTGCCGTCTGGAAAAAGGTATCGAAGCATTCGAGCCCTCACATCCAGACTCTGCAACAGTTTCTTTCCACAGGCGATCAGACTCCGATTGTGGAGGACATACATACACACACACACACACCCAGTCCCTGGTTAAAATTTTTAATACCTCATACAGCACATTGCCACTTTTATAAAATTACAGTGTCTCCCCCTCCACGCGTCCCCTGTACTTACTACTGTTTTGTACTGTGTGCATTTGTTCTGTATTGTTCGTATTTATTGTTTGTACTGTGTTTACTGTTTGCACTAGTGCACTTTAATGTTGTGTGTAGCAGCTTGGAGGAACATTGTTTTGTTTTGCTGTGTACTGTAACACTGTATATGGCTGAAATGACGATAAAACTGCTTGAGACAACTTGTCTTCACTCTACCCTATTTGGAGGCTTACTTACAGTATATTACATTTAAATTCAGTAGAAAACCTTTATAGCAATATGATGTCTTCCTACACACAACCACAGTATCGGTCTCAACAGACTAAAATATTTGTTTTTTTTTTTCTTTCCTGTAGCATCTGTTACTTTGTGGACGTTGACATGAAAATGCTGAGACAAGCTCTTGCTTGGTAAGTACATGTTGTTCTTGTTCTTGTTACTTGTTGCTGTTGTTGGGAAGGGGAGTTGTATGCATTCACCCTACGTCAGAGAATGAAGAAAACTATAAACAGATTTTTTAGAAAAGAGTAAAAGATGTGAGAAGTTACATTTTTTTTTAAAATTCTATGGTTATGATGAAAATATTCGACATTTAAATGCAATAAAGACATAGATAAATAAAAACATTAAAATATACAGTGGTAGGACAATGAAACTGAAACACCTGGTTTTAGACCACAATAATTTATTAGTATG
>JAOUQV010000027.1:4794845-4823925 GCA_028565295.1 Aspidoras spilotus | reverse complement strand
AAAAGCTTTTAGAAGCGTAATCACAAACAGTAATAGTAAAAGTTTAGCTGATAGCTGCAAGCTAACAAACAAACATGCAAATGCTTCACCTGTGAGCAGGAGTGTGTCTGTCGGAAGCCAGAAGTGACACCAACAGCTAGAACATATATCCCCACATCCATATGTGCTGTCTAATTAATGCTTACTGTGTTCACAATTATAATATCACTAGCATGGAAGAGATAATAGGATATAGGCCAAAGATAGCTGAATAGATTGACATCAGGACCGGTACCTGCTACTTTGTGCAAGGAGTATTTGGAGCACTGCCAGGTCCTTACAACATTTTGTATGTATTAGGGTCTGACATCTAGTAGTACATTTGCTTACAGTCCAGCACTGTACTGCTTGAGTGGCATTTGCAAAACAGCATGATGCATTTGTAGGCCCATCATTGCTGGCCTTATTTGCCTCACAGGTTGGGTCAGTGAAATGACCTTGAGAGTGTTGCAAAATCCTCCATGTGATAGTCAATATATGCTGATATGTGGGCCAAGGCTTCCTCCTGGTACAGGACAATGCCTTGCCTTGTTTGTTTAGAGAGTGTACTGTTGATAGTTTGTGGATGCTTTTGACTGGCATACACATTCTACTTGTTACCATTAAAAGCAACAAGCAATTAAAGCATTTATTTAAGGGTTGTCATAAAGGGATTTATCTGCCAGTGGCAACCCAAATATTTTGCAACACCTGCTGCATCACATGGATGGCGTAAGAAAGCTTACGAGCGTACCAGTCACTTGACTGTACGAACAGCTGTTGTCTGTGTATGTTTTGTTCTGTGTTCGGCACGCAACGTTAAAGCTGTGCATATTATGATGATGTGTCTGCTGACTTTAAGGTAGATATGTCAAGAAATTCTGTATGATTTTATCTCCGAAATTTTGATTCTGGACTATTATTATGTGCTTCTCTACTCCGCATTTTGTTTGTCATTATTAAGTAGTGTTTTGTTTTCCGTGTTTTCACTGAAAATAAAGTATTTTCTGGACATACATTCACATCGTTCCTGAGTCTTTGTTCACAATAAATTCAATCATGACAGAATGTTGTATCCAAAGAAAGGAAGTAGCAGAGAATATATGCTCTGAACTCGCTAACAGAGCAAGAGGACATCGGAGTAGCCCTGGATAGAAACTCAACTTTCTATAAAATGCACCATGGTAAGCAAGCCTTTAACCTGAGATGGGACAAATGGAAGAGGCCAGCTAGTCAGCATAGTAAAGGTCACCTATGCCAGTGGTGGACTTGAGTACGGCTGTTGCCATGCCCATTCTTATCCTATCTCAGGAAGTCCTCAGGTGCTGTTGTCTATGCTGTCTATCTTCACAGCATAGACAACTGCCTTAAAATGACCCCAAAGATAAAGGTCTAAGGGGGTCAGATCGGGAGACCTTGGGGGCCATTCAATTGGCCCACGACGACTAATCCACTTTCCAGGAGACTGTTCATCTTGGACTGCTCACAGAAGATCACGGCACCAGTATGGTTTTCCGCCCTTGACCCTTATGCATAGAGATTCTTCCAGATTATCTGAATCCTTTGATGATATTATGCACTGTGGATGATTTTCAAACTCTTTGCAATTTTACACTCTCGAACTCATTTCTGATATCGCTCCACTATTTATTGCCACAGAATTGGGGATTTGTGATCCTCTTCCCATCTTTACTTCTAAAAGCCTCTGCCACTCCAAGATGTTATTTTTATACCTAGTCTTGTTAATGACCTATTGCAAATTGATCTAATAAGTTCAGGTGCTGTACATCTCGTATCTTCACAGCATAGACAACTGCCTTAAAATGACCCCAAAGATAAAGGTCTAAGGGGGTCAGATCGGGAGACCTTGGGGGCCATTCAATTGGCCCACGACGACCAATCCACTTTCCAGGAGACTGTTCATCTTGGACTGCTCGGACCTGATACCCATAATGTGGTGGTGCACCATCTTGCTGGAAAAACTCAATGAATGTGCCAGCTGTAGCATGTAGCAATTTTACATATCCAGTGGCCTTGAGGTTTCCATTGATGAAGAATAGCCCCACTATCTTAGTATTCCACATACAACACTATACTATCAATTCTCTTGTTCCAACAGTCTTAAAGGGATCTATCCAATGTAAGTTAGTGTCAGACCAATAGCGATGGTTTTGTTAGTTAACTTTACTATTCATTGAACAAAATGTTCTGTGTTAACTGAGGGTCCTGTTCCAATTTTTGTTTTGCCCATTCTGCAAATTCAGTGTGCCGATCTGGCTCATCCTTGTTGAGATGCTGCAGCAGCTGGAGTTTTAAGGGTGCCATTTGTAAGTAGCTAATATCCACTGAAAGGATGTTCAACTGATGCCACTCTCCAGTGACATGCGGCGAGTGCTACACTGTGGGCTCTTGATAAATGAAGCTAGGACAGCCACTGATGTTTCTTCATTAGTGACAGTTTTCATGAATCCACATTTTGGCAAATCCAACACTGAACACGAAACTTTAGTTTGCTAACTGTAACATGGGAGATGGGTGGTCTTGTAGGGTGTCTTGCATTAAAATCTGCTGAAATGTCCTGGTACTGCGTTCACCAGACATCAATACAATTTCTATCCACTCCTCACGTGTTAACCTTAGCGACATGCCAATGGCTGTAAACAAAGAGATGCTAGTGAATAACTTGTGAAAAAATAAAGTTGTGTTAAAACCAGGCACACCATTTTTTCTCCTGAAATTATCAATAAGTTTGGTAACCTCTTCTAATTAAAAAAAAAAACTAAAGTTGGGTCCAAAATGAATTACTTCAAAATGGCCACCATGGCCACCACCCATCTCAAAACGTTTTTCCCTTCCCATATACTAATGTGCCATAAACAAATAGTTAATATCACCAAAGATTTCCATTGTATTTAGGTGTATCCATATAAATGGCCCACCCTGTACAATACTACAAACAAGATTCCAAAAAAGTTTGGAAAAAGTACAAACTGTAAATAAAAACGGAATGCAATAATTTACAAATGTCAAAAACTTATATTGTATTCACAATAGAACATAGACAACATATCAAACGTCAAAATTGATACATTTTGAAAATATTGACTCATTTGAAACTTCTTATCAGCAACGCATCTCAAAAACTTGGGAAAAGACTATGTTTACCACTGTGAGACATCCACTTTTCTCTTTACATTAATTAGTAAACGTCTGGGGACTAAGGAGACAAGTGGCTCAAGTTGAGGGATAGGAATGTTAACCCATTCTTGTCTAATGTAGGATTCTAGTTGCTTAGCTGTAGGATTCTAGTTGCTTAGTTTTTGTCACCAAATATTTTCTGTCTGGAGTGCAGGCTGGCCAGTTCATTACCCGGACCCTTCTTCTATGCAGCCATGATGTTGGAATTATGTGACTTCCAATACAGAAGCATGTGATGCAGTGCCATCTAAGGCTCAGAAGATCACGGCACCAGTATGGTTTTCCGCCCTTGACCCTTATGTATAGAGATTCTTCCAGATTCTCTGAATCCTTTGATGATATTATGCACTGTGGATGATTTTCAAACTCTTTGCAATTTTACACTCTCGAACTCATTTCTGATATCGCTCCACTATTTATTGCCACAGAATTGGGGATTTGTGATCCTCTTCCCATCTTTACTTCTAAAAGCCTCTGCCACTCCAAGATGTTATTTTTATACCTAATATATCTTGTTAATGACCTTTTGCAAATTGATCTAATAAGTTGCAATTGTTCGTACCTTTAAATTTTCCTGTCTTTTATTGTCCTTTACCAACTTTTTAAAGATTTGTTGCTGTCAAAAAATTTAAATGAGCCAAATGGCATGAAATATAAAAATTTGTCACTTAGGAAATTTGGCCACACATTCATAGTTCATAAAAATAGTTCTCATGAGTGCCTTATATACATTCTTTAATGATGCTCTGCTTGCTCCCCGGTCTTGTTCAGCCAGACGCATGAGAACATTTAAAATCTTTTTTTTCATTTACATCTTACTTTGTCTAGATAAGTATTTCATGTAAATTTTTCATCTAATCAAGCTCCCAGATATCTATATATTATATATTATAGATATATATTATATATTATTGTTATATTATTATGCGGCTTGCGCATCTGGGATAAAACGTTTTCTGTAAATCTGCTTTGAGACAATGTCCATTGTTAAAAGTGCTTTATAAATAAAATTGAATTGGTTGTACTCATTTGTTTTAGGATTTCTCCATTTAATTCCATTGAAATAGGTGATATTTTTCATCTTTTGAGAGTATGTTACTTGTTTTTTTTTGCCACAGACACGTTAAATCCCCATTTATTGGCCCATCTTTCTACTGATGTTACTGCAACTTGAATTTTCCCATAATCTGCATAGAGAGACTTCCCTACACATTGTTTACCTGAGACAAAATGCCATACATCATTATATTAAATAACATTGGGCTGTATACACTTTCTTGTAGTATTTATCCCCTTTTATTACTTATATCTTCCTGTTGTACAAAAAGTTTTGATCCCATTGTTTTTCCATTTATTCCCAGAGGTTTTAGCTGAATAAGAAACCCTTCTTATTGCTATGAAAGGGATGAGGGACCCAAGAGCGTCTGGCTGGACGATGAAAGGTTTTAAATAAAAAATAAAAATAAAGTAAAATTTTAACTTTGTCGTGAGGGCACCACTGGAATCGAACATGGTCTCCTGCACTCACACTAAAGGGTGCGCTAACTAACCGAATGAGCTAAGAACTAGCATAATGGAGCTTAAAGAATAAGCTCAGGCGAAGGAGATGCCGTATGTGACGCGACAAACTAAAGACTATTCATATAATTCGATGAAAAGAAAAAATAAGACACACTTATAAAACGCGTGATAGGAAAAATAAGAATAAACTGAGGTACGCTTATCGATGCGTGTGTGAAGAAAATAATGTGGGTTTGAGAATTCTTTCATAAATATGCGGGAATTCTCTTTAATTACTTATATGTGTATATATTTCTTTATTAATATATATTCTTATTAATAAGAAAAAGCATAGAAAATCAGCTGCTTTCTTTCGCAAACATACACAATGTTCTCTCCAAAAGAAAGGCGTCGCCCCTTTTACATACACTCGCACTGCTGCTCTATGTTACTGTGAACCACGGGGTGGGGGAGAGGAGTGAGTGTAACGCGGTCCTGATTTAGGCATGAATTTAGCTGGGTTCTGCAAAAATAGGAAATGAGCTACAGAATTCCATCCAAAAATGAGAGAAGACAACCCTGACGAGTTTCGTCAGGATGTGTGAGGAAGAAGGAAGATAGTACACCCGACGAGTTTGTATAATGTATAAAAGATAAATTAAAACCCAAATATCATGATATCAGTAACGTGTTTTTTGAGGAATACCTGAAATATGAAATTATGAAAACTCAACTTTCTTTCCCCTCTCTCTCTCCCTCTCTTTTTGTTCTCTGTGTCTTTTTCTCTATATTATTCTTTCTCTCTATCTATCTACTCTCCCTTCTTTCTCCTCCCTCTCTTTCTGTCTTCCTTTTTCCCCTCTCTCTCTCTAGTGCATATGTGTGAAGTGAGCGTGTGGAGTAGCTGAGTGTGTGGTTTGTTGCACTGTGCAACTGACAAAATTGTTTAATGTTTTACAGTTTTCTTTTGGATCGTACAGTACTCATACTGTCAGACATACTTTTATTGACTTTATAAAACTTTTTGGGGATTCCCCCCTATCCCCCGAAAAACTACGCAACCCTGACATGCATTTGAAAATTGTTTCAAACGCCACTGTTGAGGAATGTTGCCTAGCGGTAGGAGAAACTGTGGGACAACATCGTATCAGCATCAAGCATGAACAAAGCAATCAGAATCTTCCTAAAAAATGTGTACAATGCTAATGACCTGGTTCAGAGTGGTGTTGTGCTAAAAGGCACACTTACTCCTGTTCTACCGCTGAGTTTACTGTCTAAAAAGATCGTGATCTCAAATGTTTCACTTTTCCTGTCTGATGAATTGCTGGACAGTGAACTCTCACGTTATGGAAGACTCGTCTGATCTATAACAAAAATCCCTTCCTGTAAATCATCATTGGTCAAGCATGTGTTCGCCTTCCACCGACAAACCTACATGATCTTAGTAAGGACAGTAGGGACAAACTTACTCTGACTTTTCGATTTAAAATCGACGGCTCTCATTACACTGTGTTTGCAACTTCAGATGTGGTATGATGGATCAGCTTGTTCGGGCATGTCCTCTGAGATCGAGGGCTGAAAGTGACAGTAAAGATACACCATAACGCTATGTCACTCTTGAAATCTGTCTCACACAAACAAGTCTTGCTGCCTGCCTTATTCCACTCAAAGCATCTGCGTACACATTCATTTACAAAAAGGTTGTTGAGAAACACATAATGGCCCGGTGTAATGAGGGGTAGTGTAAATTTGAAGTTTTTTTATGGAAATCAGGTAAAGAGAAAAAGGGTCTCACAGTGATAAACACAACCTTGTCCCAACATTTGTTAAAATATGTTGTTTTCACAAAATTATAATTACCTATTTTTTTCTCTTTCTCTCAGTTAAGCATTTGATATGTCATCTATGTTCTATTATGAATAAAATATGGAATTTTGAAACTTCAACAACATCATTGCATTCCATTTTTTTTATAATTTTTACTTTGTTGCCACTTTTTTGGAATTGGGTTTGTATTTTTTAAGCTTCTCTGACTTTAAAGTTGCTTTTTGTTTATATAATATTTTTCACAATTTTATAATGTGTGTAATAAACATGTTTCTAGTTCCTTTGGTTAGAAGCGCCCCCTCTAGTGACCGTGCCCAGGCAGATTTGCACACACAGTTTTTTGTCTAAATGCATTAAAATTATTAAAACAAAAGTAAAAAAAACATCGAAATTGTTTCTTGGTTAGTTTAACTATGTTTATTATGATTTTTATCTTTCTACATGCAACAGTTTGCTTTAATTCTCAAATGGAGTACCACCATCTTTATAGTCATTGTTTACATTTTACTCTGTCATATTCGAAAGAAAGGCTCTTCAAATATGTTTACAGTGCAAAATTACTTTGGAACTTGTCACTTTGGATTTAGTATCTACTCAAAGTAATAAAAACTAAGAATCTTAACTTTATTTGCTTGGTCACTACTTCTGTACAACTCGTCCCAGACAAAACAATAATGATATTATCCAGCTCATAATGACCACAGAATATTTTCCCCAAACTCATCCAAAAATACAAAGCTTAATATATCTTTAATACGCTTAATTTTGCTTGATTTTAGCACAGATGAGTTACTCTATATTTCCAAAAATATTTGCTCATCCATCTAAATTATCGGAATACAATCACTTCTATGGCCACAGGTGTATGAATGCTTCAGCATACTAAGACATTTTAGACAATTCCATGCTCCCAACTTTGTTGGAACAGTTTGGAGCTGGCCCCTACCCCTTTCAACATGACTGTGCAGCAGTGCACAAATCAAGGTAAATAAAAACTATGCGTGGATGAACTTGACTGGCCTGCAGAGAGTCCCCACCTTAACCCAACAGAACATCTTTGGGATGAATTAGAGTGGAGAGTGTGAGTCCAACATCAGCGTGTGACCTTACATATGCTGTTCTAGAATTAGGGTAAATAATTCCAATAAACACACTCCTAAACCTTGTGGACATCCCTCCCAGAAGAGTTTAAGCTGTTCTAGCATGAAAGGGTGCACCGATGTCATATTTGAACCCTATGGATTAGCTCATACGTGAGTCAAGGCAGGTGAACAAATAAAATATAGTATATTTATTTTAAAAAAGCAAAATAACTTGGCGAGGGCATGTATGCCATCTAAAAAGCATGCTTCTAGACTCGTCTTTGTTCTGCTGCAGGAAAACCCTTGGCTTTTTAAGCAAACATCAGTGTTTTAAATCTGATGCAAGCAACTATCAGGAGCCAGTGGAGAGTGCAGAGCAGTGGTATAGTGTGTGTAACCGTGTGAACATTGAATACAAGTTTTGCGGCCGAGTTTTGTATCAGCTGTGAGGGTTGGAGAGCACTCAGAGGTAGCCTCACTAAGAGAGAGTCTCACTAAGAGGGAGTTGGAGTAGTCCAGTTTCGAGATGACCAGAGACTAACCCAGGGTCTGGGTGGACACTGTGTTAAAAGAAATTGAAGAATCCATCTGATATTATAGAGAGGGAATCAACATGATCCAAAGACATTGGCAATGTGGAAGAAAAAGGAGAATTTGTTGTCCACAGTCACCCCCACATTTCGTGCCTCCCAGGTTGAGTTTCTGCATGTCCTAGACATTTTGTGGCTGAGGCATGACAGGGACCCTCAAAAGGCTATGTCCAGAAACCACTTTTTCTCCCTCTGGGCCTACCGGGATCACGAGGAGCTGGTTTGTGTAGGTATCGCTAATGGATCTCCTTGATGAGAAGTGGGTCCAGGATGTTTTTTCCATGACCCAACTGTTCTCTTGAGTGATCTCGTGAGAGTGGCCGGGTGACAGCATCCATACATCCCTATTTACCAAAACACTCTATGTCCATGAACCCTCCAGCTCTGAGCCCTGAACTATAGGGGACTATGAAGGATATGCTTGACTAAATAAATAAGTTTTCAGCCTAGACTTGAAGACTGAGATTGTATCTGAGTCTGAAACACTAACTGGAAGACTATTCCATAAATGTGTGGCTCGATAAGAGAATGATCTGTCTCCCACTGTAGTCTTCATATAGCCTGCAACTTGTGATTGAAGTGGGCATGGTAGATCATAAGAAACTATAAGCTCATTAGGATACTGTGGCGCAAGACCGTTAACTGCGTTGTAAGCGAGCAAAAGTATCTTATAATCCATACAAAATTTGACAGGTAGCCAGTGTAGTGTGGATAAGACAGGGGCGATGTGCTCATATTTCTGGGTTCTAGTAAGGATTCTGGTTGCTGCATTCTGGATTAACTGTAGTTTGTTTATGCACCTACTGGAACAACCAGACAACAAGGCATTACAATAATCCAACCTAGAGGTAACAAATGCATGGACAAGTTTTTCTGCATCATTCAGTGCCAGCATATTTCTTATCTTAGCAATGTTTCTAAAAAGGCTAGAATCAATAATCACACCAATCAGAGGCACATCAGAGACCAGTAGCAAATCATTTACAACTTTAACCAGCGCTGTCTCTGTGCTATGATGAGGCCTTAATCCTGACTGACAATTTTAAAAAATATTCTTTTAATTTAGGTATGAATCTAACTGCAGCGCTACAACCTTTTCTAGGATTTTGGAGAGGAAGGGGAGGTTAGTTATTGGTCTATAATTTGACAGCTGGTAGGGGTCAAGATTAGATTTTTTAATCAAAGGTTTGATAACTATTAATTTAAATGAACTACCGACATAGCCAGTACTGAGTGAGGAATTGATACTTTTTATGAGAGGCTGGATTATTTCCGGTAATACATTTTTGAGTAACGTTGTGGGTATGGGATCTGATATAGATGTTGTAGATTTTGATGATGATACTAGTGAAATTAACTCTGTCTCTTGGAGTGGATTAAAGTATGATAATCTCTGGTATAAAGTAAATATATTGACATCTAGTTCACTTGAATTACTCGGATTAAGATTTACAGTATTACAGTCGCAAAGTCAATTGCAAGATGGGACCAGGAACTGGTAAGGAAATGAGGGACCTTAGCTTGGGCACAAACTAAACATCATGCAACGAATTTATTAATGTCTCTATTCATTTGAGGCCACCAGTAGTTAGCATAGATCAGCTCCAAGGTACGCCGAGTCCCTGGGTGTCCAGATCCCGGTGTGACATGCACCCATGTAATGACAGCCATGAAGAGCTGCGGGAACAAACAGACATCCTGGAGGATACTCCAGATACTCCTCTTGTGGGTTGTTGTGCCCTTATCCCCTGATCTAGTTGCCATCTTATAATGTTGACAAATCGCTCCTTGGGTAGGATGGGGTGACTCTTCCAGGACATCATCCTTGTACATCCGAGACAAGGTGTCTGCTTTACCATTTTTACTGTCGACCTGTATAAAGTTAAACCTGGTGAAAAACAATCTCTAGCAGGCGTACACAGGATTCAGACTTTTGGCATCTTTCAGGTACTCCAGATTTTTATGGTCAGTGTAAATGATAAATCGTTGTGTAGCTCACTACAACCAGTGCCTCCATTCCTCCAGGGCCAATTTCACCCCAACAATATTTGGTCTTCTACACTATAGTTCCTCTTTGCCTGAGACAGTTTCAGAGAAAAGAAAGCCACTGGGTACAATTTGCTTGGCTCCCCCTGACATAGTGAGAGCATTGCCCCCACTCCAGAGTCTGAGGTATCGACTTCCACCGAGAAGGGCAGCTCTGGATTGGGTTCTGCAACACATTGAAAGCTTTTCTCAATGTGTTGCAGACCTGGGTGGCTATGAAAGACTATGTGAGATATTTGGGTGCACCTTTCAGCAGGTTGGTGAGTGGGAATGCTATTGTACTAAAACTTCAGTATGTACACTATGTAGTTTGGGCTGATTTGTCCATAGTATTCACATTTTTTGAATTCCTGTTTTAATGGGTTGTATGATCTGAAAGCCCTAATTATGTAAAAATATACAAGTACTGTAAATACTTGAAATAATTTGGGCCCTGAATCTTTAATCTATGAAAGCTTAACTTTTTTTATGAAATTATGGAAATAATAAACTTTTTCATTACATTCTAATTTTTTGGGGGACTCAGGCAAACATAACAACCACTCGTCAGTCTAATCAGGCTCTATTTAAAAAGCATTTTTCTCAAAGCTCAGTGCGGCACCTTTATTTTGACACTCTGAAGGCTGTACTAGACTAAAATCTCTAAGCCGCATAGCGGGGATCCCCAAATTTCCTGCTATTTTCCTCATTTTTCCCCACTAAGGATTCTTTATATGCTTTATTTCCTTATGCTTTCAAGTGAAACTCACAAGGGCATTAAAATTCTTTTATTTGTTTTTATCTGCTTTCCAAAGTGAAACTCATGAAGGAAACGAAATGTATTTCATTGATTGTTTATCTGCATTCCAAAGTGAAGCACACTAGGGAGTCAAATTTCATTTATTTATTTGTTTTTTATCGCCGTTCCTAAAAGAAACTCACAAGGGGGTCGAAAATGATTTATTTATTTGTTTATTATCAGGGTTTCTAACTCACGAGGGCATCGCAAATTATTAATTCTTTACTTTATCTGTTTGTTTATCGCCTTTCCCAAGTGAAATCCATGAGGGTGTCAGATTTTGATATATTTATTTAGTCCTTATATATAAATTAATTAATCTAAATTATTATTTATTTCAAAATATCTGTTAAAATATTTGTTAATTTGGACAAATGAATTACCCCATTGGGATTAATAAAATATCAATCTGTCTTTCAACAAAACGTCTTGCATCAGAACCGTGTTATTTTTCGTTTTTTCTCCGCAGCTTGTTTTATGCAGTAAATAGTAACCGCGGGTGAAAGACTATTCCCGAACACATGAACTTTCATTCTGTATTCGATTATCTCTTTGCTGACATCATTAACTTTGAACCATAAAAATTGCAGAAAATCCTCTTGCACCACGAAAAAAAATTGCTTTATATCCCCTGTTAAAGCAATTGGTTCTTTACAAAAAACAGTAACACTCCTAACAAAGAATTATTAAAATAGTGTCCGCTAAGCAACGCCTGGTTTAACGAAATCCCATTGTATTCTGCCCTGGAATCGAACACTACTCGTATCTGAACTGGTTTTTGCAGATCATATACTACGATTGAAGGTAGATTGATCATTGTCCAACATTTTTAACATTTTTTCCAAGGTCATTTTCAGTAAAAAAGCGTTGTTTAAAAGCTTGCTCTCTATTGTTTGGTAGATTTATTTTTGGCAAACAAAACGGCAGTAATGTGACCCAGCTGTTCTCCTGGTTTTAAGGAACTTCGTTGTCCATTACTGTCAAGAACAATTTATCATAAATTGATAAATATTCTTTGTTATCGCATTTTGCTTAAACAAACACATTTTTTCTCAAGTGATCCTTATCGAAATTTATGACTTCCTGTTCTTTTTGTTTCTTTTTAACTCTGATTGCGCCAGTGATGGTTTAAAATATGACATCCGACCATTGTTTAACACCTGTGTTTTGTGAACGTTTACCTGGGACAGTTTGGGTACTGGATCTAAACACACGTCGTATATTATCACCCATCCAATTTCCGGGAGAAAGGTTCTTTATTTGGGAATTTTATCTATTTGCGTGCTTTATGATCACAAATTAGGATTGGATGAATTTCAATCGAATTTAAATGAGGATTATGCGTCGCGATCTCTGGGCTTTGAATTTACCACCTTTCATTCGGAACGAAATTGCATTTGATTAGCAGTAGTAATAAAATAACCGAGTTAACAACCTATTTGTCTGATATTGTGTACATTTTAACAGCCTGCCCTTTGAAACCTTCAGGATAAACTTTGACTTAATAAATTTATGAATGCTGGCTTTGATACTGTCCACATACCTTTGTGCACAGTGGCATGACAACCAGCAAATATTTTATTTTATTAAGAATAAATATATAAAGTTTATTCCTATCAATCTTATTCTCTGGATCAGTATTTCTTAAGACAGGTTTAGAATTAGAATGCATCGCTAAAACGTGATTCTTGCTGTCGTATTTAATCACTGCTTTGCAAACTTTTGCAGTGTTTTTAAAGGATCCACAGCATCTGAAACAGATGTGATGTAATTCAAGATAAGCATTTCTTTCTTCCAAAGGTTTATTCCAGAATAAAATGCACTTTTTAAGTGGATGAGGTTTTTTATGGATAGGACACTGTCGAACGGGCTCTTCCACATCCTTTAGATTGAAGTCTTCCTGTTTGGAAACTGTAATGATTACAGTTTTTCTGGTTGGTATTGAAGTGTTGAAACACGGATCGCTTTTCACAAATACAGGATCAACTCTTTGAAGCTTGTTCTGCTACAAAATTTGCAAAAGTGGCACAAACACTTTTGACTATTTCCTTTGATTCGGGACCTAACCATAATCTAATAAATTCATTATCTGAAGAGAAGATTTATGGCTTTAATTTCATTTAAGAACAAAACTTTTCACATTCGATAAAGCTCTGATTTGTTGTTGAATTTATAGAAGACTGATTTTAGTGATTATAGCATGTGTTCGAAAGTGGCTCTGTTCGTGTAACAAAAGAGTTTTGGTTCAAAGGCTGATATTCCCATTTTGGCATGTTGGTTAAATAAAGATAATTGCACAACTTTGCGCTTCTTGTGTAATGTCTTTTGTTTCCGGCAATAATGTATCAAAGTGGTGTTTATTCTTGCCGGCATACTCACGTTGATGTTGTACATATTCACTTGTTTGTCATAACGAATTGATTGATTCACTTGTACGTCGTAATGAATCATGTCTCTGGCTGTTCATATGAAATTGCTTCTGCTCGAGCCAAATCTAATTTTTTAAACAATTATTTTCTGTGCTTCTGCCAAAAGCCTTTCCTGTTCATCTTTTAATTCCCTGTCTGCATAATCAAGCTGAATTCGGGCTTTTTGCACCCTGGCCTTTATGAAATCTGTAAACTGAAAATACAAAGAAAAATATAATAATATTAAACATACTGATCATTACTAATTCTTAATATGAAAACAAAATATTACTGTTAACTTACAAGACGTATGTATCCTTGGACTGTATCAATGTAACTACCTAAGAATGTAGGTTCCGCAATAATATGTGAACCCTGCTGATCACAAGTCAATACGAGATATTAATTCCAAAATCTCACTATTAAAACCATTTTAAAATCTTTGTCACAAATCCCTTTATGTCATAACATAGTTACCAATTTTTTACATTTTACTTTTTAAACATGACTGAATGCACAAATATAATATATATATATATATATATAGAACTAAGCCTCAAGGCATAACAGACTTATTCAAAATGTGAATTATTTATATACTGAATTAGCTATATCTTGTAATTTACCTTGATATTAAATTAACCTTAAACATCAAGAAACATTGGTATGTTGGTTTACTATTCCAGGTCACATTTAACTAACACCACTAACTTTTGAATTGGACGCTCAAGCATAAAACTTAAGGTTGTAGTATGTTTATCAGATGCATCCCTACAAATGATTTTCATATCATGGGTGTTTTACTATACATATCATGTGTGTATTACATGAGCAATTTATAACAATAAAAAATTATTACAATTTAACTGTATGACATATTATGCCTTTTCTATTAAGAGATTTCTATTAAAATATTTTATACATTTTGCTACATTCATAGCTCCGTTCTATGGGATGTGTCATAATTGGCTGATGACACTTAGATGCATGATCTTATAATCAGCCCAACCCTTCTCAACGATTGATACAGCCATATGATCATAAGTTAGATGTTTAGAGGACTTACAGTTGGTCTGTGCGATGTGTTCATTGGTGTTTTATTAATATTATTAATAATAATAATAAATAGCCCTAATAAAAACAATCATGTCTTTAGCCACTAAAGGCCACTAGATAACTAGAAAATCTTGTTGAGTCATGTGAGTTTTTGAGTCTGTTCTTGCCCACAGCTTTAGCTAAATGACTTAATTAAAATTAATTAAAGAAGCATCGTTCCACTCCCTAGTATTTCTAAACAAAAAAAATCTTCAGTTTGGCTCGAGTTCTTGTCAGGTCAACACAGACATTTTTTATAGTAGTGGATTCTGTTTTTTCTGTGTTCATGGGCTAAGTATTTCTAAGTATTATTATGTTGTTGCCTTGCCTTTTGCTTTAGTTTAGTCTATGTCAAGTTTGTTGTCTAGCTTTTATAAAGTCTAAGTGTTTAACTTGCCATGTGTAATGTTTAGTGTGCTTTCTGTGTCTAACTTCATATCCTTGTTTAGTCTGTTCACTGCTCACTATGTTCCACTTCTTTGCTTAAGGACTTTGCAATATGGACATTCTGTTATTTTTTAAGTAGTATCATTCTTGTTTTTTGATGTTTCAGAATACCCAGAGCCAGAGTGGTGGGGAGCAATGCTTGACTGCCATTTTGAGTTTTTTTTTTATTTCCACACTCTGTGTCTTTTCAGTTGTCATTGATTGCACAAAATAAAACTGCTCTTGTCTTCTTTTAAATCTGTGTAGTGGTTATGACACAGTGTTGGTGCTTGCACCCCAAAATAGAAAGTGCAGATTGTCCAGAAACTGTGATGTCTGAAGAGCCTCTACTTCCATACTACTCTAGTTAATTTAAATAAAATTCAGTTTCATTTTCATAGCGTTTTTTTACAATGAAATATTGTATCCAATAGAGGATATAATCAAGTTACTTTTTTATCTATATTAAAATCTGGAAAGTGACAGTGAAAAGAAAAAACAGTCTTAGATGGTAAGAGAATGAAACTTTGAGCGATCCAGATTCAGAAAACTTACACAGAGGGTACACAGAGCAACAAATGACATAAAAAAAATTTTTTTTGCACAGACCATAATATTCCGCTGCAAACGGTTCCTATTCTGGAGGTTTTTAAATTAAACCAGCAGGTGATGGAAAAAATGGTGATAATCTCCACAAATATCACACTAGTACATTAATTCCTAGAGGGATCGACCATGGGACTGTGATGGACCTGACAACATAGACAAGAGAACTGTCTTGTCGGGATACTTGACCACGAGGGAATTGGAATGAGTAAATCTGCAGTCTCTAGTATACAGGATGAAAAGCAGCAGAGAGATAATGCAACCGTCAGGAGAACCAGTGGATGTATGTTGTTATGATGTATGATGTATGAAAGTCACCAGTTTAAAATTAATGAGTAAATTGACTGTACTCTTCTTGGGGATAGGAGTGACTGTTAAGTGATTCCATAGCTGGGGAACTGTGCAGCTGTCGAGGGAGCTTTGGAACTGAATCTAAAAAAACACAGAGCTGTTCCTCACAGTGCTTTTACACATGACCACTGATGTTGTCAGGGCCAGGTGAGCTGGTCTCTATAGTCCTCTTCGGGGCTCTCGTCACTTCAGTGCTGCTGAAGGTGAGTGCACAGTTTAAGGGGTTGGAGTATAGTCCTGATCATTTACAACTGGATCGAGTTGTAAACCTGTTGTAAAATGGTTGAGGTCATTGGGGAGGGATGCTGCTGCCATTTACCTGGATGGTGTCATGGTGGTTGGTGACGGTATTCACAGCAGCCATTTATTTTAGCCCCTTACCAGGCTAAGCAGAGGTTTCCTTGTGTGAATTGTTCTTCAACCTTATTTTTATATTTTCATTTTGCAATTTTACTGACTTGCTTAACTTCTTGTTTACCTCTTTCTTTTCGGATTTTTATTGACGACTTGCTTGAGGTCCTTATTGACCCAGTGCTTATTGTTTGGGAGGTTTGTAACAGTTTTGCAGGGGATTATGCTATCTACACAGAACATGTATGAGAAAATATCAACCTGTTTGTTAATATTGTTGATAGGAGTTAGAAGGTTATTCCAGTCCATGGATTCAAAGCATCCCTTGAGAAACAAGTTACTGTCTTGACTGCTTGATGTTACATAAAACATTCAGATTTTTTTTTATTATTGGAATGAATACTGGAAAAAGGAGGATAGAGTTGTGATCAGCAGAGTCTAGAGGGAAGACACAAAAATATACATTTGGGACTGACCCAAATCTTCAAGCATATTCTTCTTGCGTGTAGTTCATGTGATATATCACTGAAAGAATTTGAGGGCTTTCCCAAGGGAGCACTGATTGAAGTCACCCAAGATACATTTTGGTGTGTCAGGGGAGATACGTTCCAGATTACTCAGTGAATTTATAATGTGTTCTGTGGCGGTGGCAGCATTAGCTCTGGGCTGAATGTAGACTAGGATAAGAAATAGCTGTTAGTGGGGCGAAGGGAGACGACCAAGAGTTCACTGTCTTTGGTGCACATTTTCTTGCTCATCACGACAGTTGAAAACTAACATACAAGCAGACACTGTCACCATGTTGTTTTCCAGTAAGCTCTCTATCCATATCCAGCCTTACAGGGGGAGCAAAGCCATCTGAGTGCAATATACTGTTACAGTCACTCTTATTAAGCTGAGTCTTTATAAAAGCAGGAATAGAGGCAGTCCTGTAATCATGCAGGGGATGGATGTTAAATTATAGCACTTATAGTAAGTGCATGTTGGCAAAGGTAACAGGCGGGAGTGGATGTTCTTTCATGTCTCCAGCTTTAGTCTATGATTCCACATTTTTTTACCCCTTCTAGTTGGTTTCTGTTTGTGATGAGTAAAGTTACTGTTTTAAGATGAGTCCTTAAAGAGTACCTTACTTCGGGTGCGTGGTGGTTGCGTATTGATTGTTTTTACCGAGCTGCGGCAGGAAGTCTCTAGAGTAGACAATCTGCTGGTTGGCAGGTAAAATATATTCCATTGCTAGAAGCAATCCTCTATACGAGGAAAAAGTAAAAAAAATGTACTAAGAAGTCAGTCCATTATAAGAGGGAAAAGCTGGTAAGTTCGGAAGTCAGAAAAGTGACCGCAAAATCTGTGACCTTAGCAATAACAAAGAGGCTACAATAGAGAATCTACTATGTACATGGCAGAGAGAATGTGTTTGCCACATTCAGGAGTGTTTGTGGGTAAGAAAAGAACAAGAAAAGCATATCACAGAGTATACTACATACAGAGCAAATAGAAGCCGAGAGCATGTTAAAAACATTAAATAAGAAAAAAAAAAAAAGAAAAACACTAAAGAGGTTTCTCTACAACCCGGCTGATTGACCACATGTGCAGTGACCCGGAGCCTAAAAAATGGAACAAGACTAATAGGCTTTGTAAAAAAAGCTATAGTCACAAGTTACGTTACTATGGTCATGTCGTGAGGCACACACATAATTTACATTGAAGTATGTGTAATGAAAGGACTAGTGAAGCAAGGCAGAAGATGTGAGAGCTCGAAAATAGCCTGAATAGATTTCATCACAATGTAAACTGAATAAACAGGTACTGGACTACTACTAGCAGCGTGAGACAGAGGGAATTGTAGAAAGCTTACTCATCTAGACAGCATATGACATAACATTTTAATTAGTTAGATCAAAATGTTATGTCACATGACATAACAGCATATGACATAACATTTATCTAACTGAAGCTTGTCTATACGTCTACTGGGGCATGCAGACAACAAGGCATAACAATATTCAAACCAAGATGTAAAAAAGTATAAAGTTATTTTTTGCATAATTTAATATCTTAGATATTGTCCTGTCCTGGAAATTCTGTCCTGAAAGACTCATGGCCAAATATTGACATTCCTGACTCTAATGTTAGCATTACCGGCTTCACCGAGGTTGGGGGCTTGTGCTGCTTGTGAATATTAAATGGTGCAATTCCAGACAAGAGAGGTTAAAGAGAGGGCATGTCATTGCAAAGTGGAACTTTTAGCAGTTGGTTTTAGACCTTATTATGTGCCGAGGGAGATCTCACACATCGTCACCATTGTTGTGTACATTCCGCCTTGCGCACAGCCTACGCATGCATGTGACGTCATTTATGAAGCAATTGCAAGAATACAGTCTGCTCACCCTGATACCTGTGCTATAATATCTGGAGATTTTAATCATATGAACATGAGCGCACATCTACAGGGTTTCACACAGTATGTCAGCTGTCCCAAATAACTTGGCAACATCTTGGATCTATGTTATGTCAGTGTTAAAGATGCCTATAATGCCATTGGTTATGCAATAATGCAAGACCACAACTTGATTTGTCTAAGGCCACATTATACACTGATGAGACTACCTCCTATCAGTCAGTCTTTCCGTAAGTGAACTCCTAAAGTCAATGAAGTTTTCTGGATTGTTTTCAGGTCTGGATTGTTTTTAGTCAACTGACTGGAAAACTCTCATTGTCTCACAAGCGGCTGATGATGACATAGATGGGATGGTGTTATTTACTATGTGAACCTCTGTACTGGTGTGGTGATGACTCTGCTCTGCTTTCCAAACAATAAGCCATGGATCACAAGCAACAATAAGAGCCTCTTGAATCTAAAAAAGAAGGCTTTCAAATACGATGGTGATGACCGACATTGAGGCTCCTCTGGGTACTGTATTGTCACCTTTTCTTTTTACTCTGTACACTGCTGACTTTAAATATGTTTCTGACACATTCAGAAATATTCAGACGATACAGCAGTAGTGGCATGTGTAAAGGGTGGAGACAAAACAGAGCACAGAGATCTTGTTGCTGCTTTCACTGCCTGGAGTAGGAGGAAAACACTAAAGCACTCATCAATGCACTAAAGACCAAGCAAGTGACTGTAGACTTTTGGAGACTGCAACATTTCCATCAACCGGTTATTATTGATGGACAGAATATCGAGAATGGTCTTATAAGTTCAGTCTCGGAATCTGTCTGGATGACAAACTGAACCGCTTGGTGCATATGAGGACAGCTTATAATAAAGGACAGAGCAGGCTCTACTTTCTTAGAAATTTGAAGTCATTTAATGTCTGTAATGAGTTTCTGCACACATTTTGTCATTATGTTAAGGCTAATGTTGTTTTCCTTGGTGTGTTTTGTTTGGGAAGCAGCATTTCTGTAAGGGACCGTAAAAGGCTGGATAAGCTTATAAGGAAGTGTGTGACAGTAATAGGTGGGAGAGCGGACGCTGTTGGGGAGGTGGCGGAGAGGAGGATGAGGCATTTAATGCGGGGCATTCTCAATAATTTTAATCACCCGGATGGGACTCTGGCAGCTCATAGAAGCAACCGCAGTGATAGATTCCTCTCTCTAAGCTGCAGGAGGTTCCGGAGATTGCTCAATCCTCCTTGATGAATTCCAAAACAGTATTTTATAACAATTTCAATTTAACAGTTTTAGGCGCCACGTGATATTATTTACATATTTTTATTTATTTACACTTAGGTTTGTTATTAAAAAATGAAATTGTTCATTGAAAATGTTTTAACTTATTAATTAACTTTAATACAAGTGTAGAAAATTAAACAAATTACACTTCTTCGTATTTATTGCATTATTACTATAATTCACTGGTTTATGCATTTTCACCCATAGAAGATAAGTGTTTAGAAACCACAAGCCTCATGAGTATTGAATAGATACAATGAATGCTAATGTTCATAGTTGCTGAAATTTTGACCTTTGTATATTACAGAAGAGACATGTCAAAATGAATCAGTTTAGCTGCCAGAGCTGAGCCACTTGATCTCTACTAGGTCTGATAAATGCTTATAGACTGATATCAGGGATGTTTGTAAGATGTTGAGCTTCTATTATAAATTCTATCAATAACACTTACATAGATCCATCAAGCTAATTTTTACCTTGAACTCTGTTTTAGTGCCATATATTGCCCCAATTGCCACAGGCTTTGTAGTTGTCCTTTTTCAGGGAGGTAGTGGTGTTCTTCTAGCCTCTTCCACGCATTAATTGTTTCATTTTCACAGTGTGCCACCACATGTACATGTACCATATTCTGGATCTGAGTTTGAAAATATAAAGTGCACACATCATGTGAAGAAAGTCAGGTCCTCCCAACTTGTGGGTTTTGGATTTTTGTTCCCAAACTTTCATTCTGCCCAGTTGTGTTGCAGTCACACTGTTCATTAAGCCATTGACTATGTAAGAGATTCCTCTTTCTTTCAAGTGTTCAAACAGTGGAACTGTTTAATTTGTCGTCTGTAAAAACCTTGTGTTTTTTTTTTGCTGGAAGTGTTGATTCAGCAACATTTTTGGATTTTCTGCTCCTTGGCAAATATCGTAAAGACATACACAAATCCTTTTTTGAACACATCCAAACATCATGATTATGAGGTTTTGCTGGTATGTAGACACATCGATTTGACTTACCCTTTAAAGGGACAATAATTTTATGAATGTATAGAGGTATGCAAAGACATTGTTCATAGTTACATTACTGAGGAGTGTTTTGTCTCTATCTCCCAATAGGCTTATACATTTACAGTATTTAGCAAACGCTCATCCGGAGTGACTTATATAAGTGCTCATACCCTAGGCATCTGTATTTACTGCTTATTTTGCTCATACCAAGAATTCTACCAGTCAATACATATTTGAAATACATGTATGGTGTCCAGTCAAACCTGACTTCTGAGTAATACTCAACACATTTATCAAAGTTTTTTTTAATAAAAAACCTTCATTATCCATTTGCAAATTGTTGACTGTGGTGTTGTTCACATTTCTATATAAGCCTGGTCAACTCTTCCATATTGCATATCAGAACTATTTAAATTTTTCTCTGTACACATTTGAATATGTGTCCATTTCTCCTCCAAATCATCTTCTTCTAACTCCTTACACAGCTCGACCAAAAAAGTTGAACAACTGGATTTAACTAGGCAAAAAATAAGAGACTCCTATTGGAATTTAATGCATGTCTTATTAATTAACCTAATTGATGCAGTGAGTAGCTTATCATTTGTTGCTTTGGAAAGATTCTGCCTTGTTTGATAGATGTATGTATGTAGAAATGGTTCACATTCGATGATTACATATGTGTGACAGTTTGCAAAAAAAAAATAATAGGACGAAATGATTAAAACATTATGACTAGTTTGTGACTATGAAGTGCATGGCATAAATAAAGATTCATTTCTACAATTAAAAGTAAATGTGAGAGAGGATGCTGATAGGATCAGTAGAGCTCCAATGTGTTCATCTACATACTGTACCTTTTAAGTTTAGTGGTGATCGTGTATCATTAAGTCTGTCAAACCCTACTGATTTTGGATTGCTATTAATAGTAATGCTCCACCCTTTACAGTATTAGATTAGGCCACCTCATGAAACACATTCTGGAATATCAGCCAATGTGTTAGTTAAAATGACTTATAGAGTTAAAATGACTATATTGCCGAAAGTATTTGCTCACTCATCCAAATTATCGGAATCAGATGTTTCAATCACTTCCATGGTCACAGGTGCATAAAATCAAGCACCTAGGCATGCAGACTGTTTTTACAAACAGTTGTAAAAGAATGGGTCGCTCTCAGGAGCTCAGTGAATTCCAGCGTGGAAATGTGATAGGATGCCACCTGTGCAATAAACCCACTCGTGGGAATTTTCTCGCTCCTAAATATTCCAGTCAACTTTCAGCTTTATTATAAGAAAATGGAAGTGTTTGAAAATGAAAGCAACTCAGCAACAAAGTGGTAGTCCATGTAATGGATGTTGATGCGCATAGTGCGCAGAGTCAATCACTACAGGCCTCCAAAACTTCATGTAGCCTTCAGATTAGCTCAAGAACAGTGCACAGAGAGCTTCATGGAATGGGTTTCTATGGTCGAGCAGCTAAATATGTAAGTCAAGGCAGGTAAGCAAATACTTTTGGCAATATAATGGATGTACAGCTAGGCAAATAGGTTTCTTATATGATACAGATTAGCAAAGAAAAAATTATTTAGCAGTTCTAAGATACGTATTGAGGCTCTATTGTAATTATTAGTTTGAACCCTTTCATATACTCTTTTTCATGATTAAATGTTCTTTTTATTGTGCATTCCAGGTAATATTAGTCAAACTGCAGGTAGGTTGTTTTAATTAAGCAAATACTCCCAACATCATTTGGGCTGATAACTATATTTCATCCTGTTTTTCCTTATACAATGTGGAATAAAGCTCTTAATTCTTGATGAACGACTTGCTAAACAATGCTGATGCTTGACAAACTACATTAAATGAAAACATTTTAGCTTTGCTCTTATTTTGATGCACTGAAAGTTAAAACATAATAATAGTAAATATAATAATTATGTGTGTACAGTCAAGGTATATAACTAGTAACAGTATATTTGCTACTCATGCTGAACTTGGTAGTATAGTCATTGAACTACAGCATTCTTTTATTTTACTCAGTTCAGCCAACCGATAAATGACCCAGAAATAGCAGAATAAAACATGTTTTTCCTAACATTCCAAAAGACCATTTTGATTTAGAGGTATGATAAATGTTTTTGACATTTTGGTATGAACAACTTTGTCTTTATGCTTCAAGGCCTCAGATGACCATACAGAGCCCAAAAATGATGAACACAATGTTCAGATGTGTCATGAAATGTCTGGTCAGGGATACACTGCTCCCACTGATCAAAGGATTCAAGACCGTGGAGAAGTTCAAGCTACGAATAAACATTCTGATACTGCAGACTTCATAGTGATGCCAACAGCCTCCATGACACAAACTAACATAACATACTTGGATACTTGCAAGAACACTCCTGAGGTTCAATTTTCAATGTCTGTCAGCCAAACAACTAATCTGGAGCACAACCTGACTTTGCAAGTGGATACTACCATGGAGCACAATGAAGAATGTAACCTCGATAAAAAAATTCAAGACACTGTGATTTTTACAGTAGAAGAAACAACAGATTCCATAAAAAAGTCTGAGGGAGATAGGGTTGATAACCTAGAAAGATTATTTTTTTCTGTAAATGAGAAAGAACAAAAGTCCAATGCCATTTCTCAAGATAAATCGAGCCCAGTTCTTGATTCTTTTACAGAAAATAGTCAAGGGTTTGATGTAGGCTTTGTTAGAAATGATATAAGTAAGGTTGGAATTACTATTGGAAATAAGGATAATAGCACTGATACAAAGAAGTTTACTAATACTGATAAAATGATGGAGATGGAAGATAAATGTGAAGAGCAAAATATAGGCAATGAAACTAATAGCAAAGGAGAAAACATTTTTATCTCTGAGCATGGTAAAGGAATTACTACCTGTAAAAAGAAACCAGAAATTGAGAAACAAGAGAATCATTTAAACATGCATACAAACATACAGTCAGAAAGGCACACATTTGATTCTAGGGACCAATATATTGCCACGCCAATCATAATACTTCCTGACACAAGGGAAACAGTTATCCAAAATGTAGCAAAGATGAGAGCTATGCCATTTACACCAGAAACGAAAGTTATGGTGCCAGAAAAAATCAAACACGAGGAGCCCTATAGTGTGCCTAGAATAAATGTTGTGTTATCAGAACCTGATACAGTTATCCACCCACTGGTACAAGATGTAGCCCTAATGCATACAACTAATGAACCTTCCACTAAGGAAATAATGAGAATTGACTCAAGAGCTACAAACAAATATAAAAGTGATGACACTGTGTTGATAGTTGCAGAACCTGAAGCTATTACACCTTCTGCACAGGAAAAGAATGTTGAATCGTTTCCATCAGATCAGCAAACCACTGAAGTTAAAACAGAACATTTAGAAGCTCAAATGAGTGATAAATTGGAACAATTCGGAATCAGTAGTGGTTGGAATGGAGAACATGACAGCAATGGTATTCCTAAAATTAGCATAGCATGTGCTGATGATAGTACACCCTTTAGTAAAGAGAATGAATATGAACAACCTGTCTTTCATGATACAGTTTACCCAGACAGTGAAGATCTCAAAATGAAGGACAATTTATCTTCATTTATTGCAACAACACATGTAGAAAGAAATACAGAAAACAATATAAAAAATGAAACTGAATCAGAATCTTCAAGTATATGTAGAAAGGTGGTGGGTGATTTAGATGGAGAAGCAGGTCATAACACAAATCAAGTATTTGAAAAAACCTCACTGCAAAAAGAAGAACCTGAAACGATAGAAACTCACCTGAGCACCATCTCCTCGTCATTATCACAAGCACTTCTAACCACCACTTCTTGTGACACTGAGGTCTCTCCAGACAAAGAATCAAAAGTGGAAGCTGATGCTGACAGGATTCAAAGGGATAAGCCTGCTATGGAGAAACTTGGCCTAACAACTCCTGTTGGACCAACTCTTCCCCCACTTAGCCCAGCCAGTTTGCGTAGGTTTATGGCGAAGAATACCACTCACTTGGAAAGCCAGGGTTCAACTTTCACAATATTAGGGAATGGAAGTGAGAAAAAAGGAGAAGATAGTGGGGACAGCACACCAACATCCACTCTATCCTGTGAGAGCAGCCCCAAGATGAAACGGAGAGACAGTCTTACTCTTCTTCCCTCTGCTACTCCAGAGGAGCTGGCATCTGGGGCTCGCAGAAAGATCTACCTTGCCAAGGCAAAGTCTGAAGATGAGGGCTCAGACACAATAAGCAAGAAAGACAGCCCATACATTTCACCCAGCCAGGCACGCAGAGCTGCTTTTTTGCAACTTCAAAGTGGGCAACAATCACAGTATGTGGAAAAGCGTTCACCATTGTTAGGCCGACGTAAAAACATGGTGGAGGTGCATAAACCTAAGGAGGAACCTTCAGATGACACTAACGTATCAAATACAGAGAGCAGAACAACAGAAAGTGAAAAGCAAGACCCCTACAAAGGTAAGACATTTTTCAAAGCTAATATCTAAGAACATCAAAATATGCAAGTGAAATACTAGAAGCACATAAAAGCACAGAAATGATTTTATCTGTACATTTGAAGTAAATGCAATGCTGTGCTTTATTGGGCATTCGGAATTCTCCATCTGTCTAAACATTAATTGAACACTAGGAGGCTTAAATTAGCATTTTTTTGTGTAAGAGAGTGAGAGAGAGATAGAAAGTGTGTTTGCCAACAACCTCTTTGTGCAGAGCCAATTTTAAGCTCCCGTTTAAAATATTTTTACTACTTCAATTTAACATTAGATATCTAAAGTTGTATATTTTCCACAAAGTTCATTCATGGCTTAAATTGATGTAAACACTTAGGACCAAATATTCTTTTACACCAAAATCTATAAAGTTAGTATTACATGAAAAAGTGATAAAAATTGCCTTCATATTCTTTCATTGTAAAATGTTTTATGAAACGGAGGAAATAAAAAATTAGGCATAGCCTACATTTTCTGATTCAGTAATAAAATCTGGAGCAAATATATCATTTGTATTGAGAAGTTACACATCAATTTCCAAAATATGCACTTATGCATTTCCAAATGCATTCAAACCAAATCCAAATGCTTTCTGTCTCCTCTCGCCTTTTGTTTGTTTAATTATTCTGCATAGTTTTATCTTCAGCAGTATGCAGAATGCAGCAGCGCATTTAAAGGCACCAGTGCTTTTTATTTTTTATGAATTTGCTTTTTATCTCTTTTGTTTGCACTGTGTTGTTTTTGTCCTCATATTTATTATTAATTTCTTTTCTCTCTTTTACTTTCACCTTTTATGAAGAATCGCTGATATTCATGTTAGTGCCACTGTAGTCTAGTGGTCTAACACTGCGTGTCTAGTGCACACACCGCGGCTGATCCAGGCTCATGCCTAGCCAAATTAAAATCATAGGCTAACTGTTTTATGAATTGGCCTTATCTTACTACTACAACGTTTATTTTTTGTATAATTGCATGATCTTTTGTGTTTTCTTTTTTGTATACAATCATGGAGAATAAATAATGCCACCCCTGCACTTCTTTTCAGTTACGGATGTTTTGGTATTCATGTGTTTTCTTAACATGCATTAAAACAAATTTGTTTATTTCTATATCTCTATATATATTTCTATATATTATTTATTTTATATCTCTTGGAAATTAATAACATGGACATTTAGACTTGAAATGTCTTCCATTATTTTCCACAATTATTTTCTCATATCACTCGATAAATTGTCTTCCTTTTTCTATGCTCATTATAGTACCCAGTCAAATAGATTTGAGTTAAGGCTGACCTTAACTTTCTACAGTATTTCCACAGTACACACTATTATCTGCCACAAATGTACATTTCAAAAGCATTATACAATTATCAGGATTAGTCAAAAGATTTTTTTACAGTTTAATATCTTACAATAATTCTATCCAGCTGTGTCCTGTGTGGAATGCAATATTTTTATTGTGTTTTTTTCAATATAATCAATAGAAATAACCATGTGAAAACCAAAAACAAATATTTGGGTGGGCATGGTAAATTTTCTGAGATGCAGTGGTGCCAAATATTTAAAGATGAATGTAGCAAATGGCTAATTATGCTGACAAGTTGTCTAAAGTTTAGGACTGTAGATGAAGGGAAGTGAAAACTCTTTTATCTTTATCTTCTTTTTTCTCCATTTAGCTCCTCAGGTAATCCGCAAAATCAGGGGAGAACCCTTCTCAGATGCCTTGGGCCATTTGAAGCTGTGGTGTCAATTCTTTAATGTACTCAGTGACTCCACAATTAAATGGTTCAAAGATGATGTAAATATTGCAGAGACTAAAAGAAGGTAACTTTTCTTCCCTACCACATCTGATCAAATACATGTGTTAGACAATGAAACTGAAACACCTGTCATTTTAGTGTGGGAGGTTTCATGGCTAATTTGAACAAGCCTGGTGGCCAATCTTCACTAATTGCACAGAGTGTGAAGGTTCAATTATCGGGGTAAGAGCACAGTTTTGCTCAAAATATTGCAATGCACACAACATTATGGGTGATATTCAGTTTCATTGTCTAACCCCTGTACATTTACCCAGTGTTTCAATGTAACATACATATTACTGATAATATTATACTTTATACTGATAATTGCATAAAGTATAATATTAATTTTAGACCATATTAAATAAAGTTCAATGAGAATACAGATTGGCATCAAAATATGAATATGTTAGTATTTTTTTTTAGTGCAGGAGATGAGAGTCAGGTGGCCCTAGCCATTGTTCAGGCATCCAGCAGAGACTGTGGAGTTTATGGCTGTACAATCAAGAATGAATATGGCACTGACACAACGGATTACTTACTCAGCTCAGAGAGTAAATATACAGTATATTTGGTATTTATTTAATTAGTGACATTAACAAAACTGGAAATCCAAACATAAATCTTAAATCACTCTTTCCTTACTGTTTGGCAGTACTGGCTGAGTTCTTCTTACGAGATGATTCAGAAGGTAGGGGCAACTTTACAATATTCAAAAGATTCTGTCAAATCTTTAAATTGTGTTGTGATTTATGTATAAGTATCACATAGCTCAATTTGAGATCTAAATAATTTTGCTTAGTGAATCAGATTTATCAGATTTAAAATAACTCGAGGGGCTTTCCTAATACCCTTAGCATTTTATAGTGTGCTCCTGTCTGTATACAATGATTAAAAATTCTTTATGGCAAAATTCTTTTAAAACAGATATCTTAGTACTTAAGCATTTTCCTAAATTCATAAGCCTCTACAGTTACCTGAATTCATATTCTCACTTCTAAATTCATTTTTGATACTGGATTTTATGCTGCATTTACACAAGTTTAGTGATGAATAGATGAAGATATCAAAAAGTTATATACAAGCACACTTCCCCTCTCTTAAATGCTCCCTTAAAGCACGTGTCATTACTGTAAATGCAGTTGGAATTATGCCAATATCTCAAACCAATATGTAATTTTCATGCATCTCTTGCTACTTTATTCATGAAATAATTAAAAATATATTTTTACAGCATTGTTAGATATGACATTTATAGCCAAATCAGTACAATATGGGAAACCAGCCATTAGCTGTTAGCATTATCCATTAGCATTATTTATTAGCATTAGCAATTACGGAATTTGATTGATGAATTTGTTTTCAAGTTATGACGTGTGTGTTAATGCAAAAATATCTGTTAACTCACACATGTTAGCGTTAACACACACATTCGAATTTGCTGTTAGCATTAGCTCTTATCATTAGCCATTAGCAATTATTATTAGTAGTAAGCATAATTGTTATTGTTATCCATTAGCATGAATTGATACCAGCATTAGCAATTAACATTAGCGAAGTGAAATGACCATTAACAGTTAGTATTAGTAATTAGCAATGCAACAAATGGAAGAATTTACTGTTTGCTTTATCCATTAGCATTAGCAATTAGCATTATTACCTAGCCTTAACACCAACAATAGCAATTAGAATTAGCAAGTAATAATTACCATTAGCAGTTAGCATTGCCACAAATGTTAGCAATACAGGGGTTAGAGAATGAAAGTGAAACACCTGTTATTTTAGTGTGGGAGATTCCATGGCTATA
>JAOUQV010000027.1:4775518-4786174 GCA_028565295.1 Aspidoras spilotus | reverse complement strand
CTTAGTCTGGTTTAGTAGGCTACACAATCATGGGGAAGACATTGACACACTCTACAAAGAAGTTATGCCACAAAAGTCATTGCTAAAGAAGTTGGCGGTACACAGAGTGCTGTATACAAGCATATTAATTGAATGTTGAGTGGAAAGAAAAAAGTTTGGTAGAAAAAGTTGCACAAGCAACTGGAGACATTGGTCCAATGTGGTGTTTTCAGATGAAAGCAAAATTTACCATTTAATTTGTAAATCAGGGTCCCAGAGTCTGGAGGGAGAGTGTAGAGGCAGACAATCCAGGCTACCTGAGGTTTATGGAGCTGTGTCATCTACTGGTGTAGGTTCACTGTGTTATATCAAGCTTAAAGTCAGCGCAGCCATCTACCAGGAAATTTTAGAGCACTTCATCATTCCCTCTGCTGACAAGCTTTTTAAAGATGGAAATTTCATTGTCCAGCAGGGACTTGGCACCTTTTTTACACTGCCAAAATTAACAACAGCTGGTTTAATAACCACAGCATCACTGCTTGATCGGGCAGCAAACATGCCAGACCTAAACTGTAAACTGTAGCTGGGTATTGTCAAGAGGAAGATGAGTGGCACCAGACCCAACAATGCAGACAAACTGAAGGCTGCTATTAAAGCAATCTGAGCTTCCATAACACCTCAGCAGTGCCACAGTCAGATTGCCTCCATGCCACAATGATGCAAAAAATGATGCAAAAGGAGCCCCAAACAAGTATTGTGCATTTACTGTACATACTTTTAAGTTAGCCACAATATCTGCAATATTTTTTTCAGTTAGTTTCATAAAATATTCTAATTTTCTGAGATAATGATTTAGGGTTTTTTTATTCACTGTTAGCAATAATCATCAACATTAACTTAAATAAACACTAGAAATAGATCACAGTGTTTGAAATCAATCTATATAATGTTCGTGTTTCGCTGTTTGTATTGAATTAAGTGAAAGTCAAACATGTTGCCAATATGTTTGCACACAGCGGAATTGGACCTCTGAATTTAACCCATCCGTGCAGTGAAACACACAAATACACACACACGTGAAGTGAGCACACGTGCCCGGAGCAGTGAGCAGCTAGCACAGCGTCCAGGAACAACTGGGGGTTAGATGCCTTGCCCAAGAGCACTTCAGCCATGACTTGTCAGTAATCAAAACAGGGACCTTCCGGTCACAAGGCTGGTTCCTTAACCACTAGCCTACGACTGCCCCAAAAATATGGTAACGCTTCACGATTTTGCATTACTGAAATAGATTTTTATTTTTGATAATATGGCAATTTATTGAGATGCACCTGTATAAACTCCACACAGAAATTTGCCAGGTAGCCCTATTTGGGTATCAAACCTGGATTATTCTTAAAGTGAGGTGTGAGCTGTGAGGTGAAAGCACTATCCACTGCACCACCCTACTGTGTTTTGAGTAGCAGAATTTAAAGAGCTGATTGACTTGAAAAGTAGAAGGGTGTGTATGAAGATATCCGTGGGAGGACCACAGATACCAGCATCACCAGTGTCTGGTGTACACATAGCTCAGTTGGTGCAGCGTACGTCTTTCTGCATCTTCTGCTTTCACAAGAACTACCTGCATGTCTACATTGACCACATCCATATATCTAATATTTGGCTTTCCTCTCTAACCTCCTACCAATATACCCACTGTCCCTCCTTTGAAAGAAAGAAAGCCAGACATTTTGCCACCGTGTTTGCACACAGCGGAAATGGTCCTCTGCATTTAACCCATCCATGCAGTGAAACCCACACATTGACACACACTGGTGAAGTGAGCACAGCGCCCGGGGAGCAACTGGGAGTTAGTTGCCTTGCCCAAGGGCACTTCAGCCATGACTTGTCGGTACTTGGAATCAAACCAGGGACCTTCCGGTCACAAGGCTGGTTCCTTAACCACAAGCCTAGGACTGTCCCCATGCAACATGTAAAAAAACATCTCGGTCAGCCCTCTCTAACTTTGTCTACCAATTTTCCAACCTGTCCAAAACTGGACAAAGCCAGTAGCAGTAGGAATAGGTTCAACTACCCTGGCAGCAACAGCTTGAGATTGGGAAGCCGATTCATCCACAGAACACATCCGTGCAGCTAACCATCGCAGAGTGGTGATGTCCACATACAAGTGTACAGTAATTAAAATCTATTAAAAGCATTTGAAGTAAATTGTAAAATTTAATTGTAATATAAATTAATATAACTAAAGAAAAATAATTAAAAAAAAACTCAAACCCTTTAATTTATTTTGTATCATTTATTTTCTTTGGACATAAAACATTTTGAAACACCACAGCAACAGATCTCCATAGGGAGGCTTATATTTTAAACATATTTTTCAAACAAGCATTTTTAATTGAAAAAATTTAAAATAAATAGATATACATTTTCTTATGAATTAAACATGATGAACTAAAAGTGCAACACTAGACACTAGTTTTCCTGTTAATAATTCTTCATACGTGTAGGCTTAGGACGTAGGGGGCGCTGCCGAGTGAAGGATGCAGACTCACATACAGCATCTCCTTTGTAGAGTATTTAATACGCGTCGCTCGAGTTTCCTGGACGTTAGCCCGTGCTGCAGCAGAGGCCATAATGCGCATTATTGTGATGAGTGTCTCCTCGCTGCACACACACACAGTAATAAAAGTGTTCTGGATTTAGTTAGAATAACTTCAGCACCAAATAATCTTATAGAAGTTAATACGAGGTGACCACAAAAGATAGAAATCTCGATACGCGTTTAAAACAGGAACACACAAGTGCATCTCAAATTATAAATAATTAAATTTTAGTGATTCAATACAAACAATAAATATATATCTATTATTATTACACAGTGATTCATTTCAAGTGTGTGTTAATGTTGATTACTGCTTACAGAGAATGAAAACCCAAAATCATTCTCAGAAAATTCAAATATTTAACACAAAACACCTGCAAAGTCTTCCTAAGAACTTAAAATAGTCCCTTAGTCTGATTCAGTAGGTTACACAATCATGAGGAAGACATTGGCAGTCATCGACACACAATAAGGTTATGCCACAAAAGTCATTGCTAAAGTAGTATCACTGTGCTTGATGGGGCAGCAAACTCGCCTGAACTGAACTCCACAGATAGTCTATGGGGCATTGTCAAGATGATGATGAACGGCACCAAACCCAACAATGCAGACAAACTTAAGGCTGATATTAAAGCAACCTGGGCTTCCAGTGCCACAGGCAGACTGCCTCCATGCCATGCCGCATTGATGCAAGAATTCATGCAAAACGAGCCCCGACCAAGTATTGAGTGCATTTACTGTACATACTTTTCAGAAGACCAAAATATCTGCATCACATTTCCCCCCCCACTTGGTCTTATAATATTCTAAATTTCTAAGATAATGATGTTTGGTTTTCATGGACAATAATCATCAATAATAACAGAATTAAATCACTGTGTTTGTAATGAATCTATATAATACAGTATATACATTTCACTGTTTGTATTGAATTACTGAGATAAATTAACTTTGATGATTTATAATTTATAGATGCACCTGTATATTTGTGTTCTGATCTGTGCATCTATTGTCAAAATCAGTGAATTTATATTTTAATATTTGTTCAAACACAGATAAGAAGTGAGCCAGTGATGAGCTGAGCCTCATCGCGATTATTCAATCCTTCACTAGCAAGATTTAACATTTCCCGTATGAGTGCATCAGAAAAGTATTCACAGCACTTCACTTTCTCCACATTATCTTACAGCCTTATACCAAAATAGATTAAATTCACCCCCCACCCCCACAGAATTCCACACATGAAACCCCATAATGACAAAGATAAAACAGTTTGATTGGATTTTTCAATTTAAAAATATTCACAGCCTTTGTTCAATACTTTTTTGAAATCACCTTTGGTAGCAATTACAGCCGTAATTCTTTGAGTATTGGCCACACATATTTTTTGGCAATTTTTTATATTCCTCCTTATGGAACCGCTCAAGCTCCATCAGATTTGATGCACAGCCATTTTCAGATCTATCCAGAGATGTTCAATTGAGTTCAAGTCTGTGCACTCTCTGGGACACTCAAACATACCCAAAGTTCCCAATGAAATTTGTCATCTTGGCTGGGTGCTTATGGTTCCTGACCTGTTGGAGGGCAAACCTTCACCCCAGTATATGGTCCATCGCACTCTGGAGCAGGTTTTCAAGAATGTCTTTGTACATTGCTTCATTAATCTTTCCCTCCAACCTGACTAGTCTCCCAGTTCCTGCTGCAAAGAAACAAACTTGTTTCACTGTAGGTATTGTGTCTGGCTTCCTCCAGACATGACGCTTGGCATTCAGAACAGAGTTCAAGATTTGTTTCATCAGACCAAAGAATTTTGTTCCTCATGGTCCGAGAGTCCTTCAAATGCCTTTTAGTAAACTCCAAGCAATCCGTCTGACCTTTTACTGAGGAATGGCTTCCGACTGGTAATGCTGAAAGGTTCTCTTCTCTACACTGAGCAACGCTGAAGTGCCATTGGTGACCGTTGGGTACTGGTCACCACCAGGAATAAGGCCCTTCTACCCAGATTACTCAGATTGTGTGGGTGAACAGCTCTAGTAAGTTTCCTGTAGTTTCAAACCGCTTTCATTTACAGATAATGGAGGCCACTTTGCTCATTGGGACCTTCAATGCTTCCGAAATATTTCTGTACACTTCCACAGATCTGTGCCTCGATACAATCCTGTCTCTGAGGTCTATAGACAATTCTTGGACATTATGGCTTGGTGTGTTCTCAGACATGTAATGTTAACTATGGGACCTTATATAAACGG
The DNA here is from genome assembly GCA_028565295.1 of Aspidoras spilotus. NCBI lineage: Eukaryota > Metazoa > Chordata > Actinopteri > Siluriformes > Callichthyidae > Aspidoras > Aspidoras spilotus. Next base: position 4,781,347 of record JAOUQV010000027.1, on the reverse strand, counting down.
ACGTGTGCCTTTCAAAATCTCGTCCCATAAACTGGATTTACCACAGATGGACGTCAATCAACTGGAGGATGATCAGTGGAAACAGGATGGAGCCGAGGTCAATTTTGAATGTTACAGCAAATGCTGTAAATACTTCAGTACAATCCTTTTTTTACTTTTTTTATTTTACAAAAATTCCCAACAATGATTTTCCACCGTCATTGCAAGTTATTGTGTAAAATTCTAAGGGTAAAAAAGGAATTGAATCAATCTTGGAATAAAGATGTAAAATGTATTGAAATTAAAGAGCCGTGAATACTTTAAGTGTACTGAATAAAACTCTCATGTCTGATATGAAATCGCACTGAAAATGGGCAGGGCGAGTCTGCACAACCTGTACGTCTGCCCCAGTGTATGCTGGATCTGCTGTTGGTGCTTTTTTATGCCGACAGGGTAGATTTTCTTTTAGTTTTCCTTAATCATTTCCCTAAATGATTCAATACAAAATCTTTGGAATTCCTCGGGTATCGAATTAATTGATAAAGTTTGATTGACGTAAATTTACAACACACTAGTGGTGCAGAACAAACAAGCTTTCTCTGAAACACTATAAATGTAACCACCTTCCTCTGCCAAACATTCCTTATCTGTGTGTGTAAAAATGCAGATACAGTATATAAAACACATGCCGTTACTGAAGAGCTAGCAGCTAATTAAATGCTACTCTGTTTCATTCATATTTGTAAAACTGGCTCAGAGAGTCAGTGCCTCACAAACCCACCACTGATGTCAAATAGCTTTGAATGATAAACTGCATACGATATTTCTGAAAGTTATCAAATACCTGCCAACATATATAGTGGATGCAATACGCCATCCCAGTTCACTCTCAAGTGAGTCTGCCCCAGGAAAGAGATAACGTGCTAGTCGCAGAGCAGCAGCAGCCAGCTGAACCGGGAAAAAGCACACACACTTGACTTCGAGGAGAGAGAGCTCCAACAGATAGCGTGCCATGCAGAGCACCTGTGAAACACAAAGTTATACCTCATGTAAACTGATGCCAATCTGAAGATCTGTGGAACAATGTGGATATGCACCTCTTCTCTACAGTGCGCTATATATGCCGAAAGGAGCAGAAAGTGAATAGGTGGTGTGAGAGACAGGTCAAACTTGAGGGCACACAAAACCCTACGCTCCATCTGTAGCAGCTGCTTCCTACTGTAAGAGTTTGCCATCAGGTAGCACAGCTCAGATACCTGAATAAAACACAGACACACACACAATTTGCTACTAATAGTATTACATAACAAAACACTTTTTACATGTAAACAATAAAAATAAATAAGTCAGACATGTTACATCCACAAACTTGCTACGGTCACATGACAGAAGTCACAGTAGTAGGTAAATCCCCACAGTACACCCTGAAGCTCATTCATTAATTTTCTAATCTTTTTAAAACACTGTATCTAACATGATAGACTCAGCTTTCACAAGGTACGTAGATTTTAACATAATGTGACGCGAAATCAACAAAAACACAAACACAGCTTGCAGAAATGCTTCTTTTATTCATACAGAATAAAATGAGAAAGAGAACGTACTTTGCTTCTGCCTGTTCTTATAGCTGGTGCACTGCATGATGGGAGTCCTGTTGTCATCTTAAACTACTTAAAGTTATTTGGAGTTTTGTAAAAACAAAACTTGAAATTGAAATTAGTGAAATTAGTTGGAAACCAAACACCTTGAGGTGAATTCACCTTGAGGTGAATGCATTAGTGGTGGCAGCAACAAGGTGGTTGGGTTTGTGCACGAGGGGAAAGTGGATGGGAATGTGGAAAGTTCGCGATTGAAAAATGTTGCCAGATATAGGTAAAAAGCTACAGGTCCCAAGGTGCATTGTGGTAACTACACTAAGGCAAGACATGGCATCTTATTCTACATGTAAACAGATAGCTTATTTTGTAGAGTTGACAGTTTTATTTGAAGATGCAGTACAGGAAGCATTTGAGAGGAAGAAACTGAAGTACACAGACCTGGCAGCTGAGGCGAGACAGCAAGGGTGGCAGGCTCATGCAAGTGTGGAAATAGGCATTAGGAGATTTGTAGCCATGTCTACTACATCCATGCTTGTGCAGTTCGGCATCAGAGGCCGAAAACTGAGGGCAGCAGTGAAAGAATCGTAAGAAGTAGCTTGAAAATATAGCCAATGTCCGGGGATAAGGAGAGAACAATCTGGTTGAGGAAACACTGTAAATGTGCGAAAGGCTTATGTAGGACAGGACAAGTGTTATCTAGGTGGGTGATGATGTATTGTTTAAAGATAACATGTAACTGGTGGCACCGAGCATGCATTAACGATGCCAGTGGGCTTCATAAAGCTCGAGTCACCAGGGAGGCAATTTTGTAGCCACAGTTGTGGATGGTGGGTGTGTGTTAGAGCTACAAAGCTGGCTTTAAGGGGGTTAGGTCTGAGACACCAGGCTTTACCGTTAAGCCTTCTAAAGGTGTTGTGGGTCATATTCAACAAAACACTGATGAGGAGGTGCCTACCTTCTAACCCCAGAGACATCAGCAATGCAGCTGCTGAGGATACAGTGAATTTGCTGCTATTGGGATGGGATTCGTTTATTGGTGTTGAATGGCTAAGGTAAATAAATATAGAATATTGTAGTAGCAGGCAAAGGGGCAGAACGGCAAGAAGATCCTGGGTTCAAGCCCCGGGCGCAGCAACTCGGGAAATATGTGTGTGTAGTTTGCATGTTCTCCCCGTTTTTGTGCGGGTTTTCTCCAGGTAGTGCGGTTTCCTCCCGCATTCAAAGACATGCATGATAGGTTAATTGAAGAAACTAAATTGTCCTATCCTAAGCCCGAAGGGGCGAGTGTTTTGTCAGGAAGGGGTGTAAAACACTGCCAGATTGTAATGCGAGGGACTCACCGTGGTGACCCCTGGTGACAGGAAAAAGCCGAAAGATAAAGTAGTAGTAGGCAAAGAGAGAGTAGAGTAGCCCCATGTAAAGCCCTAATGGATTTGCATAGGATACATTACATCTTAATCCTGTGGATTCTTAACTACTAATCTGGGTTACCTAGTGACTGCTCGTCATCGAATTTAATCAGCTTAATGATGATTTTAGTAATACACTAGCCTTTATGTATTTATTTACAAAGACAAAGCTGGAATACGAGCGAGTTCAGACACACAGACTTTAGTAAACCATACTTTAAAGTAATTAGAAACCTTAGTGACATGATGTGTTTCAACCTTATGTGGATAAGTTCCAGAGAGATCAATGCTGCAAAGAGAAGTACAGAAAGTAAGCAGACAGTGTATGGAAAATAAGCAGATAGGATGGTGAGATAATCAGAACACAAAACAACAGGTGCAAAGCGACATTCTGAACCAAAAAAATAATATATATATAACCGCTATGATGAGAATGAAATGGCAACTCTTCTACTTTCAAACTAGCAACATAAAGGGAACTGGTAATTTAAGGGGATATAAGCAGGTAGAGTAGAAAAGGAAAGAGACTTCTTGAGCTACTAAGACAAACAGACTGACTTCAGACTCTACCAGATGCTCTCACTGCAACACTGATTTCTGGGGCTGCTTCACCAACATTTAGCTTTGCTGTGCTTCTGCAATTTATATTCCGTTTTAGCAAATAAATAATATTGGCCGATTATATAATAACTGGAACTGGAGTACCTTTGTACTGACGTTATAAAAATAAACATCATGGAAGTCTGTGCTTCTCTCTGAAATACAGAATGCTATAAATCTCATCAGAACCTGGATAAATCATTTGGTAGAGTGGGAGCTGCTGGAAAATGTAACGTTTGTACCTAGGGGCTCGACTCCATGGGGCTGCAACAGCTGATAAGAGATTGGAACCATCAGCGAGTATATCCCTATACAACAGAGCACATCTGTGCAGCCAAACATCTCAAAGCTTTTGATGGCACATGACTGACTAGACTTTCTTGGAAATATTGTTCTGTCAAACATTTTATTTGATGTTTGTTACCTCTGGCAGAAGACACTCCTCTTTCTTTGCGGCGAGGAAAAGACAGACGACGCCGAGCAGCTGTAAATTACAGATGGAGACCTTGACCTTCCAAAGCATACGATTAAGGAGGTGCACCGTTAAATACAGCGTCTCCTCCGAGAAGTTAAATGCTTCCTGTGTAAGAGAGACAAGTGAATCAGAACAAGTTACAGAGCGCCGTTACAGTGATCAAAATCACTAATTAAGGTAGCAGTGTTGCTCACATGAATCTGAATGAGCCAGTCCACTAAAATGGCACGTGTTTTTTCCGTAAATGGCTTTGGCAGGTCACTGCTTGACATGGCAAAATGGTGCTGACTCCCCTAAAACAGACATCAGGGTCATTAAAATCCAACTGGAACATTATGATAAATAAGACAAATAAAGTATTCTGCATTACCATCATGTCAGAAAAAACGTCCCATGTGTACGAGCGGTCATATAGCAGCCCAAGTTTGCACATTGCCACTTCCATCTCTCTGAGCACCAACTCAGGAACAAGATCGCTCAGAGTGGGTGCAAGCTGCAGACTATGCAAGTGATTTAACATAGCCTGCTCCTCATAATGCGTCACTGCAGGAACAAATAATACACACACACACATTAAATCAGAGCGTACACATTCATTTCTCTTTTTCAAGACCGCAACATGCACCTGCTAATGAGTGGACAGACAGTGCAGGACAGAACAATGGAATAGAAACAAAAACAAGACAAATTAGTTCAAGTGTGCTATTATTGATTCTGTGTGAAATGAAGTGTGCAGTGCAAAAAAGAATAAAAAAATTACATTTTAGAAGCAGCAACATTTTATTTTTTAATAAAAAAAGTTTAGGCAAAGAATTTAAACATATCCCTGATACAATTTGATATGACTGACTTTGTCTTCATGACTTCTGAATTATGCTACATTTCCAAAGGCATATAGACTCAACCTACAAGTCAGGGTCTTCCAAGTGCGCAACGCTTCTGTATGTTAATGCTGTACAATTTGCCTTTTCAGCATAACTGTCCCTCTACATTCTTATTTCAACCTCTCCCTTAATCAGGGATCGCCACAGTGAATCAATCTTTTCCACCTCACTCTGTCCTCTGCATCTTCTAATTTCACACCAACTACCTGCATGTCTACATTGACCACATCCAAATATCTCTTCATTGGTCTTCCTCTCTGCCTGGCAATTTCATCTCCAACATCCTCCTAACATATCCACAGTACCTCCGCTGTACATGTTTAGACCTTCTCAGTCTGCCCTCTCTAACTTTGTCTCACAAATTTTTCAACCTGTGCTGTCCCTCTGATGTTCTCATTCCTAATCCTGTCCATAACTTCTCTTCTCATCACTTCTAACAAGGACCTCAACATCTTAAGCTCTGCAACCTCCAGCACTGCTTCCTTGTCTCCTAGTCATAGCTACAGTCTCCATACAACAAGGCTGGTCTCATTAGTCTCTTATAAACATTTCCTTTCTCTTTTGCTGAAACCCTTTTGTCACATATCACTCCTGACACTTTTTTACATCCACTCCATCCTGCCTGTACTCTCTTCTTTATCTCTTTTCCACGCTCCCCATTTACTTGGACAGTTGATTCCAAGTACCTGAACTCCTGCACCTTTGTGACCATTTCTCCCTGTAGCCCTCTCATTCACACACGTATTCTGTCTTACAAGTGTTGACTTTCATTCCTCTCTTTTCCAGAGCATACCTCCACCTTTCCAAGTTCTCTTCTAGCTGTTCCCTGCTCTCACTACAGATCACAATGTCATCTGCAAACATCATAGTCTATGGTGATTCCT
>JAOUQV010000027.1:4714638-4731953 GCA_028565295.1 Aspidoras spilotus | reverse complement strand
GTATGTCACCCATAATGTTGTGTGCATTGCAATATTTTAAGCAAAACTGTGCTCTTACCCTGCTAATTGAACCTTCATGGACAAGCCACCAGGCTTGTCCAATTTAGCCATAAAACCTCCCACACTAAAATGACAGGAGTTTCAGTTTCATTGTCAAACCCCTGTAGATTACATATCAAATGTCAAAAGTAAGACATTTTGAAAATTATATCAATTATATTGGCTCATTTGTAATATCTGCCGTTGCCAGCTAAAACTCTATAGTTTAAAGAAGAAGCCGTATCTAAACAAGATCCAGAAGCGCAGATGTCTATTCTGGGCCAAGGCTCATTTAAAATGGACTGTGGCAAAGTGAAAAACTGTTATGTGGTCAGACGAATCAAAATGTATAGTTCTTTATGGAAATCAGGGACGCTGGGTCATTAGGACTAAAGAGGAGAAGGATGACCTTCTGTTATCAGCGCTCAGTTCAGAGGCCTGCATTTCTAACGGTATGGGGTTGCATTAATATGTGGGACATGGGCAACTTACACATCTGGATATACACAATCAATTCTGAAAGGTATATCCAGGTTCTAGAGCAACATGTGCTCCCATCCAGACAACTTCTCTTTCAGGGAAAACCTTGCATTTTCAAACATGACAATGCCAAACCACATACTGCATCAATTACAGCATCATGGCTGTGTAGAAGAAGGATCCAGGTACTGAACTTGCCAACTTGTACTTTGTCGCAACTTTTTTGGAATCGGGTTTCTATAATGTTTATCATGTTTATAGAGATGCTTTGTGACAATGTTCCATTGTAAAAAAACAATATATAAATAAAATAAAAGTGTGGTCGTGTTCTGTACAGTCATACAAACATTGTTCTATATTTTTTGGAAAAATAATTTTTAGAAATCAAAAATATAAATCTCTACTGACCCCATTATTTCGTAATTCACAAGAATAAACATCTCTAACATACGCTGGCTAAGACTGTTGCACAATACCCTATATGAGGTGCAGTATTCCATGGCACATGCACATAGAGTTGTCTCCATACAGATAAAAATGGTTCACAATTTGAGCTTTAACTCGGACCCAGATTTGTTTGCATGTCGTTCTCAAATTCTATTATCAATTCGTACACAAGGATGACAGATAGCACATGCCAATAAGAGTACAGTTCCTCTTACACTTGCACAGACAGTTATCTTTCAGCATATGCACGCACACACACACACACACACACACAAAGCATGTACAATTTTTTCATACTGAATCAGCAGCAAAAAAGAAACGGTTTGCTTTGGAAAACGTTCGTGTCTGTGTGTTTGTGTGTGCATATGTTCTCTGCTACCTTCATATAGAAGCTTAACCATGCACCAGACTCAATGGCCTCATTCAAAACATGTAGATCAATATCAACAAGTTCCCTTATCTTTCTATTGCTCTCTCAAACACAGACACACACACAAACACACACACTCACACGCATGCATGCACATACACACACACACACACACACACACAATATTTACAAAACACTACCAGCAGGACTATGTTTAAAGTGGCTTGAGGACACAGAGGACACAGGCCGGAAATGTTGGCTCCAAAACACACAAATACAAATAGAAATATTCCGCCCATTCAGAGAGTGTAGTGCTGATTCCGGATGATTGGGCAGATAAGCTGAATGGCTGGGCTGATAAGAGCAGCTGTGAGCTGATTGGCTTTTATCATGCTCCTTCATCTGGTCATGAGGAGTGCTCACTCATTACCGCCAGTGAGTATTGCAGAGAGTGCACGTGTGTGTGTGTGTTCTCACCAAGCTTTATGCACAATGTCATTTCTCAGGATCTTCAATGACACTCTTGTCTCACCCAAAAACACATCCTGAGCCAAATTCCCATTATTCCATAACTCCACCCTGAGAGAGAGAGAGAGAGAGAGAGACAGAGAGAGAGAGCTTTATCACTTCTGTACTCTCATAGTTTAACTAGTATTTTCCGATAAGTTGGATGGGTGAACAAATACTTTTGGCAATATAGTATAGGGTTTAATTTTTTGATTTCTTTAGTTAGCAATTCTTTAGATTAACAGGAATCATGAGCGCAAGATGTTGTTTTGCTAATGAATGAATAAGTAAGAGGTTGACACATTTGCTGATATAATAAAAGATATTAAATAAATATATAAATATTAAGTCCATCAATGTGCTACATTTTGTTTAATTAGCTGTACAATAAAATGGGATGCTCACTTGATTTCCAGTTTCTCAATGTCCTCATCCTCCACTTGGAAATTCTTCCTATTGTAGTTGCTTGGTCTGGAAACCTGCACACATGCACATACACTGGGGTAACTATAATTAGTATGTATTATAAATATAATGACTGTTTCTCAAAAGATGTACCAATTTCAAAAAAGGTTGGGACAAAGTTGTAATTTAAAACAGAATGCAATGATGTGAAGGTTTCAAAATTCCATATTTTATTCAGAATAGAACACAGATGACATCATCACATGTTTAAACTGATATCATTTAAATAGAAAAATTAAGTTTCAAAGAAAACTTTTTAAATTTCGTGACAACACATCTCAAAAAAGTTGAGACAAGGCCATGTTTACCATTGTGAGACATCCCTGTTTCTCTTTACAACAGTCTGTAAACGTCTGGGGTCTGAGGAGACAAGTTGCTCAAGTTGAGGAATCGGAATGTTAACAATCTTGTTACTCAACTCTCTTTTTTGTCAGATCTTCCATTTTGTGATGCGCCAAATATTTTCTATGGGTGAAAGTTCAGTGCCCGGATCCTTCTTCTATACAGCCATGATGCTGTAACTGATGCAGTATGTGGTTTGGCATTGCCATGTTGGAAAATGCTTGAAATAGACGTCGTCTGGATGTGAGCATATGTTGCTCTAGATTGAGGACATAATTTTCAGCATTGATGGTGTCCTTACAGATATGTAAGCTGCCCATGCCACACAAACTAATGCAACTCCATACCATCAGAAATGCAGGCTTCTGAACTGAGCGCTAATAACAACTTGGGTCATCCTTCTCTTTAGTCCTAATGACCTAGGATCCCTGATATCCATAAAAAACTTCAAATATTGATTCCTCTGACCACTTTTCCACTTTGCCGCAGTCCATTTTAAATGATCTTTGGCCCAAAGAAGACGTCTGCACCCATGTCAGGCCCATTTTGTGATTTCCAATACAGAAGCATGCCTGTATGTGATGCAGTGCCGTCTAAGGGCCCGAAGATCATGGGCACCCAGTATGGTTTTCCAGCCTTGACCATTAAGCACAGAGATTCTTCCGGATTCTCTGAATCTTTTAATGATATTATGCACTGTAGATGATGATATGTTCAAACTCAACTATTTGTGCAAAATTATAGGGTGATCCTCTTCCCATTTTAACTTCTAAGAGCCGCTGCCACTCCAAGATGCACCCATCACAACACACTATAAACTTGAATTCCCTTTAAGTTATCAGCAAGAATCATTTACAACTTTTTAATATTTTAATGATACAACATTTTATTCATACCCTCTACCGTGCAGAAAAGAATAGCTGAGTTGGGAGGGCATATTAATCTATAATTCTTACATAACTCGTAGAAATACCCCAAGCATTGCATGTCTGTTTACCTCAAAGGAGAGTGTCTCATCAAAGTGAGGGTCACTTGTTTTCTTCTTCACCTTAGTCTTCTTCTGATCTGATCTGTGCAAAAAAATCCCAGAGAGAAAGACTGAGAAGAAGAAACAGAAAAGCGAGGGGAAGTGAGACTATAATGTACTTGGGCTTTATTTAGGACACGTCTGTTACACAGCTTTCCACAAGCTTTACATAAAAATTTCCCGCACAGTTTCCATAAACATACACAGACCAGTGTAACTGGCACTAACTTTGTGTTATGGAAAGTCGCATCCCTGTCTGTAACAAGTGTAAACAAAGAAACAAGAGACAGACACCTCATCGGTCACCTTCTGTTCAAGCGTGTCTGTTAGCAGATATATGACAGATTCCCAAAATTAAAGATGACGTGACATAATATTTTATACAGTAGTATGCCATTGTTGTCAGAAGGAGAGAGCTTAAGTGGGACCCCTCTCATATCCCCCATCATCATATACGTGGGCAACGAGAAAAAAATCCCCTGAAATTTCCTCTGTGTCTACTTTATTTTCCCTGCATGTCCATCAGCCATCCGCTCGTCGACGCAGGTGAGAAGCCCTGCAGGTTTGCCAGTTAATGCTGAGCCAGACTGTAATCCAGCAATGCCTGGTTCAATAAAAGCACGAAGAGATATCACTGACTGAGATGGTTTTACTTTAACTTGAATGGAGTCCACTGCATTCCTCTGTACATGGCTTGGAGAGACACATGTCATATATCATACACAGTCATAGACTTGTGATAGTCCAATGCCCTATGTCTCATGTCTTGCTCTTGATAATCCAGCCCACTCTGCAATGATGTCTAAATGTCACCCCTGCAGAGATGGCAAACAGATCTGAACACAGTCATATTGTTTTCTGCTGATTTGAAAAATTATGCGACAAATTACTGTAGTGTGAACGGAGTGTCCATCTTGCACGGCCATTTCCTCTGTAATCCTTCGTTGGTCCTTTTCTCATGTACTCATCCTACAGCGTTCCTGTGTTTTAGAGGTGTGGCCTTGCAGTCAGAATGAAAAGCCATTACTTTCTGTATTCTGTGCCATGAATACCTCCTGCGGCTGAGAGCGCTATAAGTCGTTTGGATAAGGATGCTCATGATTTTTTAGATTAAAGAGCATAGGTGATGAATCTCAATGGTAGCTACCTACTCTACTGATGAGTTTGGGATCTTTAAACTAATCACATGTCATCAATAGCATTTACTTCCTGGTTTATTGTTTGCTAGATTTCATACCAAATACTGAAGTTCTGGAGAATCTTAACCCGGACGCTAATATTTGTGCAGACTCAACCACGGTTCCTTGATCCATAACCCAACTCAGGTCCACACTGAAATGTCTAGTCTAAACGCATCCTTAGAGACATGTCCCAGAAAGCATGCAGCTGTGTTTACAGCATGTGGTATTTAAATGGTATGTAAATATTCTTTTTAATGCAACATTTCTACTTTATTGTATGTTACATGTGTGTGCTTGTGTGTATTACCTTGCAGGCCCAATGAGTGTTACAGACGCATAAGAGTCACATGCCTGCCCACTGATTAATGGCAAACCCTGGCATTCAATTATCCTGCGCACACACACACACACACACACACACACACACACACATACAAAGAAAGAGGTGTTTTAAAAACTACACTATTTTGTAACTTGTGATAAAGAGGTGTGAATAATGACATGACATACACACAGATAAACAAAATGAAACTCAGTGAGGCTAGAAAACCAAAAAGTGATAGGTTTGTATTAATTGCAGCAAGAGGAGAGCAAGTAAGACTTCCTGTTTTGGTGGCATCACTTCCACTTTCATTACACAATCTCTCTCACATACACATGCTGACTCACCTGACCTGCAGGCGCGAAGAGACAGGTCCGTTATCTGTGATCACTTCATTAAGCTTCATCTCCAGATGAACCTTCCCCTTGTAAAACAAACAGACCTTTTACTTTTATAGATTTAAACAGTGAGTAGTTAAACAGTCGGTAGTTAAACAGTGAGTAGTTAAACAGTGAAGAGTTAAACAGTCAGTAGTTAAACAGTGAGGAGTTAAACAGTGAGTAGTTAAACAGTCAGTAGTTAAATAATAAGTTGTTAAACAGTAAGTAGTAAACAGTGAGCAGTTAAACATTGAGTAGTTAAACAGTCGGTAGTTAAACAGTGAGTAGTTAAACAGTCGGTAGTTAAATAATGAGTAGTTAAACAGTGAAGAGTTAAACAGTCGGTAGTTAAACAGTGAGTAGTTAAACAGTCGGTAGTTAAACAGTCGGTAGTTAAATAATGAGTAGTTAAACAATGAGTAGTTAAACAGTGAGTAGTTAAATAATGAGTAGTTAAACAGTCGGTAGTTAAATAATGAGTAGTTAAACAGTCAGTAGTTAAATAATGAGTAGTTAAACAGTGAGGAGTTAAACAATGAGGAGTTAAACAGTCAGTAGTTAAACAGTCAATAGTTAAATAATGAGTAGTTAAACAGTCAGTAGTTAAATAATGAGTAGTTAAACAATGAGTAGTTAAACAGTGAGTAGTTAAACAGTCGGTAGTTAAACAGTGAGTAGTTAAACAGTGAGTAGTAAACAGTGAGCAGTTAAACAGTCAGTAGTTAAACAGTCAGTAGTTAAATAATGAGTAGTTAAACAGTCAGTAGTTAAATAATGAGTAGTTAAACAGTGAGTAGTTAAACAGTCGGTAGTTAAACAGTGAGTAGTTAAACAGTGAGTAGTAAAACAGTCAGTAGTTAAATAATAAGTTGTTAAACAGTCAGTAGTAAACAGTGAGCAGTTAAACATTGAGTAGTTAAACAGTGAGTAGTTAAATAATGAGAAGTTAAATAAGACTAGTTAAACAGTGAGTAGTTAAACAGTGAGGAGTTAAACAGTGAGTAGTTAAACAGTCGGTAGTTAAACAGTGAGTAGATAAACAGTGAGTAGTAAAACAGTCAGTAGTTAAATAATAAGTTGTTAAACAGTGAGTAGTAAACAGTGAGCAGTTAAACATTGAGTAGTTAAACAGTGAGCAGTTAAATAATGAGTAGTTAAATAAGACTAGTTAAACAGTGAGTAGTTAAACAGTGAGGAGTTAAACAGTGAGTAGTTAAACAGTCGGTAGTTAAACAGTGAGTAGATAAACAGTGAGTAGTAAAACAGTCAGTAGTAAAACAGTCAGTAGTTAAATAATAAGTTGTTAAACAGTGAGTAGTAAACATTGAGTAGTTAAACAGTGAGTAGTTAAATAATGAGTAGTTAAATAATGACTAGTTGAATAGTGAGTAGTTAAATAATGAGTAGTTAAACAATGATTAGTTAAATAGTGAGTAGTTAGATAATGAGTGTGCACTACATTTTACACAACTTCTCATCCACAGTAATGTAAATTCTTAGGTTGTCTGTCTGCCTGTCTGTCTATCTGTCTATCTGTCTATCTATCTATCTATCTATCTATCTATCAACCACCTTTTCCTTTTCTAATTTGAGTCTTATCTCTGTATTTGAACACTTATATCACACAAGGGCTGGCAGTCAGTGTGTGTGTGAAAGCGTCACATGCTTCCTCAGAGAACATATCGCTCAACATTTCTTTTCATCTAAATCTCATACAAGGACAAGAAGCATCAAACACATTTGGAGGAACAAGCTCACAACCCCGTGGGTGCCAACAGACACCAGTCATTTGCTACTGTCACTTACGTATAAAGCTATTCACACCCAGAAAGAATGGCCAATCTTCTAAAATTCTGACCAGGAACAGGCACAGCATCACCCTAGAGCAAACTTTTTAGGGCAAGCATAAGCCCTAGGCCTTATGTATAAATTGTGTTAATTGGTTGTTGGCTGACAAATTGTCATGGCACTGCCATTATTTAGCCGTAGTGGCGTGACTGGAATTCAAATTCTCCCTGGGGTTACACTGGGGCTGTGGCTTGCCTTGATTTTCTGTCTCTCAGTCAGTGTCTATGTGTGTCAACTTGCGTCCCTGAGGGCCGTGGCCACTCTGGAGGTGCATGTGCCACTGAAATAAGCCAAAGCTAAATCCCATTTCCGTTTAATTATATAGGAATTTAAACATATAGGAAATGGGGTTCGGCACGCGGTCATTTGTTGAATGTGTTGCTGAATGTGTGTGTGTATTTGTGGCTGCCCATGTTACGTGTTTTATTTAATGTTTAACATTTTTTGTTCTATTTTTTGTCTTGTGTTTTGTGTAAATCTCCCTGAACTTTTCTCTATGGAATAGCAACGTCGCCCCGGAACACAAACATGTATAAATATATATAACCCGACAAGCACGAAATGTTCCTAATGTCATCTGTAAGTCAATGTACAATCAAAGCTCCTGATAGTAAACGTAAAAAAGAGCAGATCGCAAAGTTGAGCACAATATATCTGGCAACTCAAAAAGAAACATGATTCAGGATTTATATACAACCTGCCATGTTTATTTTGCTATACAAGTCACCGTGTGTCCTTGCAGACACACACTAGTCTTCCGTACTAGTGAAGGGTGAAGTGTGTGTACTAAACATAGAATACACTTTAGTTTATCCCACAAGATAACAATATTGTAGATCGTGTAGTACACAGACCGTAAGTACATTTCCTTTACTTTTTTGTTTACACTGTTGCTTGAAAGTTTGTAAACCCTTGTGTATATATCTACATAAATATGAGCTATCAGATACACAAGTCATAAAATTAGATAACAAGAACCCGGTTAAACAAATGAGATAAAAATATTATACTTGGTCATTTATTTATTGAGGAAACCTTAATTTTTAGTATCAGGTATTTCAGTATTTGCGGGGCAGTCGTAGGCTAATAGTTAAGGAACCAGCCTTGCAACCGGAAGGTCCCTGGTTCGATTCAAAGTACCAACAAGTCATGGCTAAAATGCCCTTGGGCAAGGCACCTAACCCCCAGTTGATCCCCGGGCGCTGTGCTGGCTGCTCACTGCTCCGGACACGTGTGCTCACTTCACATGTGTGTGTATTTGTGTGTTTCACTGCACGGATGGGTTAAATGCAGAGGACCAATTACGCTGTGTGCAAACATAGTGGAAAATCACTTTCACCTTCTTTCATTCAGGTGTGACCCCCTGTGCAGCAATAACTTTTGTGAAAGTGATCTATTTTATACTATTCATGCACACAGTGGAATTGGTCCTCCGCATGTGACCTCAACAGCACCCGGGGGTTCGATTCCACTTCAGCCGTAACTCGAATTGGCTTCACCGGGAATCAACCCAGCCTACAACTGCCCCATTTTTTTGGGAGAATAATTTGTGTTCTTAAGATCGTTGTCTTGCTGGAGAAGATTCAGTTCATGGACAGATGTCCTGACATTTTCCATTGTAATTATCTTATATAATGCAGAATTCATTGTTCCATAAATGATGGCAAGCCGCACTGGCCCAGATTCAGCAAAACATTCCCAATCCATGACACTACCAACACCATGTTTCACAAATGGGATATGGTGTTCTTCTTCTGGAATCCAGTGCTGTTCTTTCTCCAAACACAACACTTTTCATTGAAACCAAATGTTTCATCCGTCCACAAAACTTTCTTCCAATAGCCTTCTGGCTTGTCCGTGTGATCTTCAGCAAACTGCGGACGAGCAGTGGCTTTCTCCTTGTTATTACTGTTGTTCAGTGTTCTCCAGATGGTGTGCTCATGAACATTACCATACAATAATGTGAGAGAGGCATTCAGTTGCTTAGATGTTAACCTGGGATTCTTTGTGTTTGTACACAATATATCTGACTGTGGATTGGTGCAGTACAAAATCTTTAAATATGGTTGTGTAACCTTTTCCAGGCTGATAAGTATCAGCACCTTTTTTACTGAGGTCCTCGCAAATCTCCTTTGTTCGTGCCATGAACCACTTCCAGAGCAGACTTTGATAGATCCCTGTTCTTTAAATAAAACACGGTGCCCACTCAACACCTTATTGTCATCCTATTGATAGAAAACACCTGACTCTAATTTCAAATTAACTGCTAATCCTAGAGGTTCTCATAGTTCTGCCACTCATAAATATGATATATTTTATCATTTTCTTTTAATTTTTTTAATTTCATTTAAAAAGTACAAAATCAAAAAACAAAAAAACACCCATTTTCTGTTTTTTTGTACTTTTTAAATGAACGATGGAATACGGCTATTCTAAACGAAATAGCCGCCAAGTACATGGATCATTTTGTCTAACTGGCTTCCCTTTATATACGTTTAGAAATCTGATGAGTCTTTAGGTCAAATTCATGCAGAAATGTAGACAATTCTAAAGGGATCACCAAATTTAAGTGCCATTGTATACAATTACAAAGATAAATAAATGATATGGTAGGCATTACAGAGCATCTTTGAGAGTCTGTCAATTTGTCACAGCCGTTCTGGAGAATCATACTGCCGGACTTGCTGTTCTGATATGTAATATGTATTACTGTTACTGACACGCAGACGTTGTTCATATCGTTTATTCTGTTGAAAATGTGATGTTTGAAAATCTTTAAACCATTGAGTACTGACTGACTCTGATTTATTTAAATTGGATTTTAAATATTGTCTGATACAGTGTACACACAATATATTTCTTATTTCCTTTAATAATAAACATTTACAAAATAAAAGATGTTGTGCAATCTATGTCACTGTTATACAATCTACATGGCTGCACAAATGTGCTTCATAGGAAAGAGATAAACTGACTGAGCACCCCAATGTCTTGTCAGCTTTTGTAGCCCCAGGGAGTTGAACCCATGTTCCTAATGCTCCTGGCCAAAGACAAAGTGCACACACACACATATATATATATATGCACTCAGAACTTACCTGCACCTCTGAGTTTGGATCCACAGGCTGCAGTGGAAACCAGTGCTCCTTCCCATTGTAATTACACAACTCCTCTTTCCTGAGGGCCACCTTCCCTAAACATACACACACATACACGCGCACACAAATGTAACTCATGCACGCAAAGGTACTTGGCGCCATTAAACCACATATGTGTATCAGAACATGTTTTATATCAAACGATCACTGAATTAGAACACCTACTATCATGTGGCATATGAAAGTGATCTATTTGCCACTATGCTTGCACAATTGATCCTACGCATTAGAATTAATCCTCCGCATTTAACCCACGCGTGCAGTGAAAGACACATTTATACACACAAGTGAAGTGTGAGCAGTCTTCACAGCGCCTGGGGAGCAATCTGGGTTAGGTTACTTGCTCAAGCCATATTTAACATGGTGATAATCAGTGCCCCATATGGTAAACTTAAAGTGAACACTGATCTAGCAAAGTGAACTAGCAGTGATGCTCCAGAGAGAATTGGTAAACGTGCATATGAAGGATGTTGGCCACTTTGCGGAGTCTGTTCCTTAGTGTATGTGTTATATAATTAATCCATAAGGTGGTCCAATCCTTATTGGGCATCAGCCGTGGCCTAATAAATAGGGCAGAGGGCTGGGGACCAAAAGACCAAAAGCTGGTTCGGTTCCCACTCCAGGCAGGTCATGGCTAAGGGGCTGTTGAGCAAGGCACCTAACCCCCAACTGGAGGAACCTCAGCGGGAGCAGCAGACATCACTGGGGGTTATAAGTATACACCCAGATAAGTTAAACTGAGAGAAAAAATCAATTATTATTATTAACCAAGTGTTACTAATTCTAGATCTTAAAGCTTAAGTACCTCGATTAATCGATTGTCTCCACTATCTTCTCCCACCAGAATAATACAGTCACACAAAAGACTTCTTACTACTGCAACCTTTAGACATTTCTATTGACCTTGGTTGTTGCTAATGTTTAAATTAGCATCATACATTATTTCCTGTAAGCTCACTCTCACTGTCCTAGGAACTGTGCATTCTAGATATCAGCTACTTTTATTGAAACTGACATGTAAATGTGTACGTGCAAAAAAAATGTATAGAAGAGTCTTGAATATGGACTATACATCTGTGCATAGGCATCCTGTACATCCTGCATCAAATTAGCAGATTTTAAAAATTATATTTCAGGGAGGCTGTGTTTATATTCAGGTGTGACAGACAAAGCATATAAAGTATGTCTGGCACCGTTTTAAAGTCACTTAAATCACCTTTCTTCTGATTCTGATGCTCAGTTTGAACCTCAGCAAGCTTTCCTGACCTCCTCTTCATGCCTAAATGCATTGAGTTACAGCCCTGTCATTGGCTGAATAGATATTTAAGATTACAAGCAATTTTACCTAATAAAGTGGCTGGTAAGCATTTAACCAAACCTTCTACTAACAAAGAAAAGGATGTCGAAGACTTTTGCACAGTACTGTATGTTTAAATGTAAATGTAACGAGACAAACTGATAAATATTACAGTTCATGCATACTGCTGTGTGTATGATGTATACACTAACCGATGGTCAGGTCCCTCTGAAACACACTCTTGGCATAAACATAGAAGGAAAGACACTGGAACGGCCGAGGAATTTCAAAGTAGAAGTCTTCGCCATAAAATGGACTGAAAAACACGTACAACAGCATATGAGGAAACACAACACAGCAGGCTAATGCTTATCACACATGCCAGAAAGAGACATTACAGGGTGGTGAAATAATCTTCCAGCCTAGAAGCATCATAAGGACAACTGTTATCCACAGTAGGTGAAGGATTGTGTCAAGTTTTCAAAGAAAGAAAAAAAGACAGTTGTATTATTGGTATTTAATAAACTGTAGTACACATTTATAAATCTACCTCCGATTTACACACACAATGTAGTCTTCTTTTCTTTTCAGAACGTTCCATAGGAGGTCACTGTATCCCAATCACTCCTGTGCAGATTTCTATGTGTTAAATCAGTTCATACAGGAGGAATATCTGGCCCACTTGTGATTTGTGTGAAAGACTGGGCAGTGATTAGTTTTTTGTTATCTAAGGGTGTGTCTGGTGCTGATATTTATCAGTGACTTTGTGCAAATATGAGATATTTTTCTTATCTGAAATCTGATCGAAATAATAGAAACAACAGCCAGAATGCAGAAAAGTTATGACCTCATACATGTTTTTCAATTACAACATATGCAGAAAACGTTTTCAGAAGCAACAAATGAATTGGTTCACTGAGAACACGTTTACATTGTTGTAACGCTCTCGTCTGCTGTGAGATGCTCAATTTTTATATTTTTTTACATTTCTATTATAAAATCATATACACCACTATGGTTACCTTTGAGGATTCCTGTGATGGATTCATAATAGCAAAATCCTTCATATACATTCATAGTACTCATGTCAGTTATCTGGCCCAAGTGTGTTTGGCTGTGCCTTTGTCTTTTTAATATAGCCATCATCTTCCCAGATGTAGTTTCCTGAGATAAATGACAATACATTAGCCTCTAATATTGCTCCATCTATGCACTCTTCAGTAGATTGTTATTAGTAGCTAATATATTCCCAAATGATACTGTTTTTATTTCATCTGACCAGATAATACAGTTTCATACGGCTCACTGTGTTCTATATGAAACTGTTGCTTCAGCTTACTGTTCAAGTTATACTAAAATTATTTACAAGTGGCTACTGGCTGTTCCTTTACTCTTATCATCACTAAATCTGGCCAAGGATGATTTGTTTTTGTGCTACAATCCTTTCACTTGCACGTTATCATTATCAGTGTACCAACTGTACTGATTGAAGTTTAATGTCTTTGCTATGGACACACCAGGATTATCACACCAGGTGCAATTTGCATGAGAACTGTGTCCACATTTATTGGTAGACTCCGAAATCTAGTGTACTATATTATTTAATATACAAATAATTAGTGTACAAAGTCTGTGGAAAAGTATAAAAACAAACATCATTACAAATCTGAACTTACTTTATTCACAAAAGAACACGAAACACATATCAGATGTTGAAAGTGAGACATTTTACTATTTCGGGAAAAATATGACTTCATTTTAAATGTGATGCAGCAACGAATCTCAAAAAAATGTTAGGACATACTTGGAAAATAAACAATACAAACAGAAAATAGTAGAAAAAGAAATCCAAGACACATAACTTGCTAAAAAATGATGAATTAAGATCTGGAATATAGGATGTTGTTTTTTGTTGTACTGTGAATAAAATTCTCTCTCGACGTATGTGTAAATCATTGCATTTTGTTTCAATTTACACAGTGTCCCAACTGTTTGGAATTTGTGTTCTATTTGACCTATTACTAGCCCTATAAAGCCTTTAACTATACAGTACTGTGCAAAAGTCTCAGGCACCTTCCTTTCACTACTACATTTGTTTGAGATATTTATTTCAGCATACAATGATTTTATGTTTACAAATATTTACATTTACTAAATGTACATTAGTAAAGGACACAATACATTCCATGACAGACCACATTTGAGACTAAAAAACATAATGAAGGATGCTAGGTTTTACAACTAAAAATAAGCAGGTGTGACAGTTAAAGTCTCCAGAAGAACTGTTTCGGATTCTTCAAGAATTGTGTCCGTCTTCCTGTGACGTTGTCAATGTGCGCCTCTAGATACAACTGGTACTGGAAGAAATCCTCAACCGAAAAATCACACGAAAAGAGAACGCTGACTGCGTCTGCGCTGGACCCGTTTAATATCCTTTGATATGGTAGAGTTTGCACAAGGTAACGTACTATCATGTCGCACAGCCAGCTAGTTCAGTGTGTAGAATGCAGGATGTTCAGCCAGTCTTGCTCCGTTATTACTGATAATTATATCTGTAACAATTGCACTGTAATTAGAACCCTGACGGAGAAGATATCAGTTTTAGAGGTGCGCATCCAGTCATTAAAGAGGGTTAGTGAGAATGATAGCAGTACTGTTACAGTGAGGGAAAGTCTGGAGCACCACTCCTCACAAATTCCTGTGTCCAACAGGTTAGCCTCCATAGTAAGACAGTAATCTGCTCTGGCCCCCTCCCAATGCGGCGTGGTGATGTAACTTATAGAAGGTTATGGTCAATGAACTGCAGGATGTCCTAGTGGTGCTCAGAAACCAATGCAGGCTTCATAGATAAATTGAGAAATTTTAAAGGTAGGACTGGCCTGTTAGGGTGAGATGGTATCCATCCCAGTCGGGAATATGCTGCTCTTTTATTTTGCAGCATAGGATATACTCTTAAAACAAAACTAGTTAAATCATGACAATCCAGAGCCAAGGCCAGGGAGCAGACAAACAGGCTATTCCGACTGTCTGTTGGCTGCTTAGAGTCATCAACTAGGCTTCACAAATTGAGACAGTGTCTGTTCCCCAGGAGAGTTTATTCTAATAAGTTAATAAACAGTAAACTAGACAGTTGTGATAATACAGCCTGAACCGTTGACCTAGAGATGGGACTATTAAATATTAGGTTTTTAAAATCGAAATCACTTATTATAAATGAACTTATTAGTGATCAGTTATTAAATGTACTTTGTTTAACTGAAACATGGATCAAACCGGATGAGTATGCAGTATTATATAAAGCTAGTCCTCCTGGATATAATTACATATCACAGCCTCGTTTAACTGGTAGAGGTGTAGATGTCATCTATAATAATAATAATAATAATAATAATATTAACATAGCCATCACACACAAACCTCAGGAAAAACTAAACTCATTTTAGGTTTTGTTTAGAAAAATATCTTGCAAAACTGGGAAAAATAAGTCTTCGGACTCTAACCCATTAATTATCATTTACAGACCCCTAAGGCCGAATTCGGAATTCCTACATGAGGAAGATTTTGCTAATTTTATCTACAACCTAGTTACATCTGTAGACAAAGATCTAATTATAATCGATTTCATTATACAATTCGACAATCCAGAAGACCCCCTGAAAACTGCATTGGCGTCCATTCTTGTCTCTGTGGGGGTAAACCAGAATGTAATAAGACCCACTTATAAAGGCGGACACAATATTAGGACTAAATACGCTTCCAAAGTCCGATTTTAATTCAGACCATTATCTAATCTTATTAAAAATTACTATGAACCAAAATATTTACATTTTGCGCCAGTACAGGCTCAAACGCACATTTACAACAAGTACTGCAGATCATTTTGTCAGTAAACGTCTAAATTTAGAGTCCTAGAGTCACCTAGAGTCAATATTTTGTTGTACTCTGGATACAATTAAAAGAAGATTATTTAAAGAGAAAAAACTAGCACCTTGGTATAATGATTCCCTCGCATAAGAATCTGGCACATATTTTACGCCGGATGCCTTTCCTGAGGCAACGTTTACCCTTTTGTGCTTAGGACTGGACAATTTAGCATTTCCAATTCACCTAGAATGACAATTTTAGCATTTCCAATTTACCTAACGTGCATGTCTTTGGCCTGTAGGAGGAAACCCAGGTGAACACGGGCAGAACATGCAAACTCCACACAAACATTCCCAGGTCCCCCACCCGGGTCCTCTTGCTGTGAGGACTATCCACTGCGCCACTGTGCCACATACCAGCTAATTACTGTACAGTACTGTGTGTTAAACATTTATACACATACAAACATGAATGTGTTTAATAAAACACTATAAAGTGTTAAAGTAAATTTTCTTCTAAAACACAATGGGTCCCCACTATCCTTCCAGTTTTTATTGATGCTTTGGACAGTTCTTAACCCAATTTTAGTTGTT
Source organism: Aspidoras spilotus (assembly GCA_028565295.1). Lineage (NCBI taxonomy): Eukaryota > Metazoa > Chordata > Actinopteri > Siluriformes > Callichthyidae > Aspidoras > Aspidoras spilotus. The sequence continues at coordinate 4,715,633 of JAOUQV010000027.1, read as the reverse complement.
TCTGCAATCTCCTTAGATGTTTTCTCTGCTTGATGCATGGCAATGATTCGACCGTTCTCAAACAGACTCACATCTTGCCCACGACCATGTTATGCGTCTTTCAACATGGTTGTTTAAGACATGAGAAGCAACACATTGCACTAGTTGGTGTTAAATTATCAAATAGGAGACTAGTAACAGTTTGCTAAGTTACATCCAGGTGGCGATTTTTTTAGCCAGGCAATGTATAAAATAATTGTATAATACAAACCCGATTCCAAAAAAGTTGGGTCAAAGTACAAACTGTAAATAAAAGTGGAATGCAATAATTTACAAATCTCAAAAACTGATATTGTATTCCCAAATAAAACATAGACAACTTATCAAAAGTCGAAGGTGTGCCATTTTGAAATTTCATGACAGCAACACATCTCAAAAAAGTTGGGAGAGGGCAATAAGGCTGGAAATGTTAAAGCTACAAAAAACTTGGAGTGGCAGTGGCACTCAGAAGTAAAGATGTGAAGAGACAAATCTGTGCAGACAAATAGTGGAGCGGTGAAGTGAAAACTATTCTGGGATCAGACGAATCAAAATGTGAAGTTCTTTATGGAAATCAGGAACGCCGTGTCATTAGAACAAAAGAGGAATAGGGCGACCTGAGTTATTATCAGCGCTCAGTTCAGAAGCCTGCATTTCTGATGGTATATGGTTGCGTTAGTGTGTGTGTGACGTGGGCAGCGTACATTTCTGTAAGGACACCATCAATTCTGCAAGGTATATTCAGGTTCTAAAGCAAAACATGCTCCCATCCAGACGACGTCTCTTTCAAAGAAGACCTTGCATTTTCCATCATGACACTGGCAAACCACATACTGCATCAAAGTACCGCATTATGGCTGCGTAGAAGAAGAGTCCCGGCACTGAACTTTCACCCATAACAAACATTAGGCGCATCACAAAATGAAAGATATGACAAAAAGACAGTTGAGCAACTAGAATCCTACATTAGACAAGAA
>JAOUQV010000027.1:4685842-4696464 GCA_028565295.1 Aspidoras spilotus | reverse complement strand
GAGGACTTCACAATGGTGTAATATATCATAACATTACCTGTAAAACTTGCAATACGCTCTCAGCTTTTGCCATGGTTGGATGCACAGAAATAGAAATAAGCTGACTGAGCATCCCAATCTCTTGCTAGCTCTCAGTAGGGAGTCAAACCCTAGTTACAAATGTTTTTGGACTTTTTCCAGCTGTGCGTGCTCTACCAACTTTACAGGCTGCAAGGTGACCCAGAAACAAGCTCTTCATCTACTTATAGAGGTAACTCAAGACCACCCATTTGCTCATGATTGGCACAGTAGTGTCAAAGATATGTAGGTTTTAAGCGTAGCATCATCGTGTGCAATGACAGTTACCGATCAGCTATAAAAAACAATCACACACACACACTTTCCCATCTTCATTTATATTTGATGCTTAAGTGATTCAATTTAAACTTAATATATCACTAAATAGTATTATTTCAGTTACAATTAAACCACTGAATGGGCAGAGTATACATTTAAGCCACTGTTAACGCTCCACTGCACAAAACACAAGATGGCAGCAGAGCCTCAGGTTTATCAGCTCGACAGACATTAGTGTCTGCTATAGATGATCAAATTAACTGTTTAGACAGGAAGCAGAAAATAGAATGTTAATTAACAGAGAGGCACACCCTGGTTGCCACTCTCCCATTGGCAGCAGCAAAAAAAAGATGGTGAAACGTCAGACACAAACAGTGGCAGTTTCTCTCTCTTTAACTAGCACATAGGTGAGGCTCAGCATCGAAACATTGCTAAATTGTTAGGGACTAATGTACACTGAGCTGAATAACGGGAAGATGGTAGCGGGTGAAAACCTGAGATAATCTGAGGCAGGGAAAGTGGTAGGTTAAGAAACAGTTTTCAAAGCAAGCCACGAGAAAAGGATTTTAATATTTATTTTTAGTTCTGTTTCGTTGCCCGCTTGGGCCTCTTATTAGTTCTATTTAAGTTCTCCAGGTCTCATGACTTTGAGGTATAAACTGTAAATAAAAACGGAAGGCAATAATTCACAAATCGTATTTAAAATTTCATGACAGCAACACATCTGGGGGCAAGAAGAAACTGGAAAAGTTAAATGTACAAAAAAAACAGCTGGAGGATCAACTGGCAATAGGTCATTAAGATGACTGGGTATAGAAAGAGCATCTTGGAGTGGCAGCGGCTCTCAGAAGTAAAGATGGGAAGAGGATCAACAATCCCGCTAAATCAGCACTGACAAATAGTGTAGCGATATCAGAAAAGAGTCTGACAGTAAGAAATAGCAAAAAGTTTGAAAATATCATCATCTACATTTCATAATATCATTAAAAGATTCTGAGAATCTGGAAGAATCTCTCTGCGTAAGGGTCAGGTGTGGAAAACCATACTAGGTGCCCGTGATCTTCGGACCCTTAGACGGTACTGCATCACATACAGGAATGCTTCTGTATTGGAAATCACAAAATGGGCTTAGGAATATTTCCAGAGAACATTATCTGTATACACAATTTACTGTGCCATTCGCCGTTGCCAGCTAAAACTTTATAGTTCAAAGAAGAAGCCAAATCTAAACAAGATCCAGAAGCGCAGACGGCTTCTCTGGGCCAAGGCTCATTTAAAATAGACTGTGGCAAAGTGGAAAACTGTTCTGTAGTCAGACAAATAAAAATGTGATGTTATTTATGGAAATCAGGGACACTGTGTCATTAGTACTAAACAGGGGAAGGACAATTAAAGTTGTTATCAACGCTCGGTTCGGATAGCATTTGTGATGGTATTGGGTTGCATTAGTGTGCAAAATATGCTCCCATCAAGATGACGTCTCTTTCAGGGAAGACCTTGCAATTTCCAACATGACACTGACAAACAACAGGCTACATAGAAGAGGGTCTGGGTACTGAAATGGCCAGTCTGCAGTCCAGATAGAAAACATTTGGCGCATCATAAAACTGAAGATAGACCTAAGACAGTTGAGCAACTATAATACTACATTAGACAAGAATGGGTTAACATTCCTATCCCTCAACTTGAGCAACGTGTATCCTCATTCCCCAGGCGCTTACAGACTGTTGTAAAGACAGTTTTACTTACAGTTTGTTTTTGTCTCAACTCTTTTGGAATGAGGTTTGTATAAATAAATGGAGATGGATAAGTTATGAAATAGAAGTAAGTAGATGCTGTGCAGGTAAAAGGTCATTACAATAAGATATATTCATCTTTATCTCTATGTATGCATCCACCGTACTAGAATTTATACAAGCGCTATAAATATTCTTTCATTGGGAGAAGGTAATGCTTATGTACGGTTCCATTTCGGATGCCGCGATGTTTTTAAAAGTTAATACGTATTATCGCTTTTCTGTTTTCAAATACCATTGCAGTGCTTGTGCTGTACACAGTGCATTAGTAACTGCATTATTAAATGGTTATTATTCTCTTATTAAGAATCTTATTAACATTTATTAACATCTGTCAATCTGACCTTTCTCCATCTGTCTTTTCATATTCTTCTCTCACTCTTGTGGCTCTTTACTGTACACCGTTCTGTCTAAGGTAGGCTTTTAATTCTCCATTTCCTCCACTTTTTGACTGTGTCCCTTTTCTTAATCGTATTCTTTATGATGTCTCCATTTCTCTATTCTTCCTCGTCTATTTGCACTGCTTCCAATTCTCTCAGTGCAGCACAGCCATTTCCAAACAGGAACGAGAGATGGTTCTTTGGTGAATACAAAATGGCTGCTGTGGGTTTAGCTGCCATTCAGATCACTATCGATAGTGAACACTATGTGTCTGTTAGTATCTCTCTATATATCTGAATATGTGAGTTAAAGAAAGAAAGCGATACGACACCTATACTCTAGCAAATAAAAACATCCACCCCTGTAGAGCTATGATGACATCAGACACGCAGATTCACTCATGTACCAATAATAATAAAAGTCAATATGAAAATGCACTAATTTATGCATGAACCTTTCCAAAGCCGGTGTTCAGAGGCTTCAGAGTTTCATTCCCTTGTAAGGCAGAGTAGTTGCTGCGATCATTGTTAAAACAGGCCGCTGTTGTTGGGGTAATGCATTTTTCAGCCGTTAAATTAGGTGTTGAGCAGTGAACAGCGCAAAAATTGTGTTTTAGTCTCCGCTTAGCAGTGCATGAAAATATGGAGGATAGATGCCTTTGCCTGCACTGCTCCCGCATGCATATGTGTGTGTATGTGTGCATTAGTGTGTCGGTTTATATCCTCTGGACTCTCACTCTGAGGGGTTTCTGCATCCTTTCTTGCCATGGTGGGTCAGTAATCCTTCTTTACTAGTGGTAAAACTAATTGTTGAGGGTGTTTGTGTTGTTCCATTTCAGCGCGCATACACATTTTATGTTGTCTTGTATAGTTTCCGCGTTCTCATTCCCCGTTCATAGATGTGTGACAAAATACTGCCACACCCTTATTTATTATAGCACAAAATATCAGCGAAGTAAACATAAATAGGAAAAGCGGTCACTCGTTCCATACGATTTCTTTTTAAACTATTAGAAATGAATTTTAAATAAAATAATCCCCTACCTCAGCAAAATGCAACACAGCTGCTGGAGTCCAGTCATACGCAGAGCAAGAATCAATACGGCATTCATTTCATTTCATACTGCGAAATGAAAAGATATAGAACGTGCTATTTATTTCTGCACAGCGAAACAGAGGAAACAGAAAAATGCGCCATCTTGCAACGAAAATAAAAATCGACTCATTTGACTCGTTGCTTGCTGTCTAGCACTGCTCTCGAAGTCTGTGCGTCATCTCTCTCTCTCACTCTCTCTCACTCTCTCTCTCTCTCGTGCTCTCTCTCGTTTTTCTGCACAGACCTTTCCACTTAGCTTTAGAGGTGGCATCGAATTTGCTCCGGAATAGCCACTGCAACTTTAATCAACATGGCTTTAACCAAAAAATGCATGAGAGAACTGAAATAGAGAGGGATGCGTAATGGTACGATGCTAGCGTCAGACGAACTCTGCTAAAACACCAGGGAAGAGGATGGGCCGTGAGTGAGCGGGACTAGAGGATAGCAGAGCAGAACAGATGCATGATGCGGAAACAGAGAAGGATGAATGGGCGGATGAGAGTACAGGAGGAACGGCTATTACGTACAGTTGGATGCAGGAAATAATTAATAGAAAAAAAAAGACATGGGGATAAAAAACGGAAAAGAGGTGCACAAAACAGATAGCTATCTAGAATTAGCAGCAGTAACAGCGGCTAGGAGGAGTGAAAGAGGGAAAAACCGTGCATATACATTTGCATGCTGACACAAACACACACACATATCCGTGTGACTGATGTCTGCCTCACACACACAGCACGGACCGACCCATCTTGCATACTGCAGCCCTTTTTAATGCATATTTAGTGAATGTGAAAGGGGAAAGATACAGGCAGGAATGAATGAGGGCACAGAAGGAATATGGCATGAAAAATAGGAGTGAATAATAAACGAGGGCACAGAATCACAAGGGAAGACGACAAATGGAAGGAGGAGGGAGCGAGGGATCTATCACTGATCTAAAAGTGATTGTATAATAAAGCCGGATGAGTTCTTTAGATGTCCAGCTACACAGTTAGTGGGTAATGGCAGCATCCAATCAGGAGTGTCTCAGTCTAGCAGTATAACACTGAAGGAGAAAAGAGTTTGTAATAGCAAAATAGCACTTCTAAGGGGTCCCCAGCAGGCAGAGTGCCAATCAGATGAGACAAAGGACACCTGGACCGCATGCTATTTATGCAACAGCTTTTGCCTACACCTCTACCCTGCAAGAAGGGCTTTATGTGTGAGGAAATGGACAAGGAAAAGTGCGTTGAGGTTTCAGAGTAGAGTTTTGTCCAAGGTATAGGGTTATCAGTGGGGTCATGATGCGGCTCACAGCCAACATAAGCTAACCCTCCATATAGAATACAAACCCTTTCCCCCCCCCATGATGCTATAGGACACACTAGCAGGTTTTGGAATGCTCTCTCTCTCTCTCTCTCGTGCAATATTCAAGCAGACTAGCTTTGTAACTGGGACTTTTAGTCTTTTAGTTGTACTGTCTGTTATTAAATAGGCATATAAAATAATAATAAAATATTGATATTTTGTTTTAAGTTGGCCCTTAAGTAACTATTTTACTTGCCCTTTTACCACAGGATATGATGCTACTCTTATAATTATAGTACAATATAGTTTAATCATCAAGAATTGGTGACATTTCCACAACCACATGGCTCTGGCAACAGACATGCCGATCATGCCTAATCATTTCCTTCTCTGCTATTCCTCTCTTTCTTCGGAGATACTCAAGTTACCACTGAGAGAGTGCTGAGCCGACCTCGTCTTCGACACCCGCCTGACCTACCCTGGTGGTAAATCCTCCACAATCCTTCACAGACTCTTTTTTATATGTTGTTAATCTGTTATAACCCAAATGATGGGTTTCCTTTCTGAGTCTAGTTCCTCTCACGGTTTCTTCATCTTATCATCTCAGGGAGTTTTTCCTTGCCACTGTCGCCATTTGTTGTTCGTTCATTTGGGAAAAATCTGCCCCATTTAAACTTTACATTTATATCCTAAATATCATTACTGTGCAGATGCTCTGTGACAATGTTCCATTGTAAAAAAAATGTAATTGAACTAAACTGAATAGATAAAACTTTAATAATAGGCTTATACAGTATTTACATCTTTCAAATACATCATAGTTTCTATAATAAAAGCCCCTTTATATAATCACAATAATACAACCAACGTGTATTTTAAGAAAAGTGTATAAAAATAGATTAAGAAAAATGTATTGAACATGTTATGTAAGGAGTCTCAGACAGAGAGGAAGACCAAAGAGGACATATATAGATGTGGTCAGTGTAGACATGCAGGTAGTTGGTGTGAAAGCAGAAGATGCAGGGGACAGAGTGAGGTGGAAAAGGTTCACACACTGTGGTGACTTCTGATAAAAGGGCGAGGCCGAAGAAGAAGTGTCAGTGCTTAGTGCTTGGACGTGTTAGTTCCTGTTGTCCTTTTACCAAGAAAATATAAAGAATAAAGCATAAAGAATCTCTGTCTTGGAAATTCAAGTCAAGATGCACCTTACTTATCAGTCATTCATTTTCTATACCCGCTTAATCACAGTTCTGGGGTCACTGGAATGCCGGTGCCCACCCGGTAACTCTGAGCGCAAGTGTAGACACAACCCTAAACAGGGCAAAAATCTATCGTAGGGCGCACACACACACAATCACGCACACATTCATATACTAATAAGCAATTTAGCGACACAAATTAACCTATCATGCATGTCTTTGGAATGCTGGAGGAAACCGGAGTACCAGGAGAAAACCCGCGCAAACACGGGGAGAACATGCAAACTCCACAAAGAAATTTCCGGAGTCGCCCCACCCGGGCTTGAACCCCGGATCCTCTTGCTGTGAGTTAAAAACAATTATTATGTTCATTCATTCAATCATTATTTTCCGCCTAAGCCACAAGGGGTCATGGGCCAGATGGTGCCCAACTGGCAACCCTGGGCAGAAGGGAAGAAACAACCCTTGACAGGGCACCACTCAATTGTAGAGCACAAACACACATGACACTTAAAAAAAGCAACTAACCTAATATGCATGTTATTGGAATGTAGGAAAAATCCAGAGCACCCGGAGGAAACCTGTGCAAACACAAAGAAAACATGCAAACTCCACGCAAAAATTTTACCCAGCCATTTTTGCTGTGATGCAACAGCAGTACCCACTGTGCCGCCGGATTTTGTTTATTATCACATTTAAATAGCAAATTATTAAAAAAAAATTGTTTGTTTTTCTGTCTTTGGTGGGTCGTGGCTGGTGATGCTGGGTTAAGTCGAACGTCTGGCTTTTTGCTGACCCGTGCTACTCTTTCCAGCTCCAGATTCAGGGTCTGGATCGGAATATGGCTGTTCACGGCACATCATGTGCACCGGTGAATTTGTCAGCTCTAGAGAGGATTTGTAGTTGGTTATGACTTACCATCGGTTTGCATTCAGAACTTCCTTATTTCTTCATGGCTTACTTTCAACAGAGATGTTTTCTGCATTCCTTGGTTGTATCGATTATTTCAGTTACTGTTGCCTTTCTATCATCTCAAACCAGTCATCAGCAAGGTATATCTGTCCACACAACTGCCGCTCACTGGATATATTCTCTTTTGCGTACCATTCTCTCTAAACCCTAGAGATGGTTGTGTGTGAACATTCCAGTAGAACAGCAGTTTCTGAAATACTCAGACCAGTCCGTCTGGCACCTATAACAATTCCACGTATCAACATTCTTCCCCGTTATGATGCTCAGTTTGCACTTCAGCAAGTTTTCTTGAAGAGCGTTACATGCCTCAATGCACTGAGTTGTGGCAGTGTGCTCAGTTGATTACATATTTGTGTTAAAAGCAATAGAACTCAATAAAATGGTGGGTGAGTTTATGTCTGTACTGTAGTTTATGATCCTGCAGAACGATTAGGAAGTTGTGATAACCTGCTGTTGTATATAAGGTGTAAAACATGATAGAGTGCAAGGTTCTGTGGGAACAAATGAGGAGATGGTGCGTTAACTCTGCAGAGTTCATTGTCTTTTTACTAAGGTTGGGTTTAAGTCATACGGTTTGCCTCTTACTTTAAATAATTGTAGTAATGATGACACACGCTACCGGATGACTAGAGTGCGCTCTGTTGGCTGTGGGACACCTGTAATTCAGCTTGAATTTGAATAAATGATGTGCATTATATCTTACTGCACTGGAAGTAATGTCTGCACTGGAAATCTAACAGTCCCACATCAGAAATCCAGTCTTTCCAATGTTTTAAAATATGCATGGTGCTTGTGATGTCACTGGTGTCTCGTTGCCCTCATATCTTATTTCCATTCCCAGCTGTGCATACACACACCTACCATCCTGGTAAGCCCCACATGTAGGCTACCCTTACATTAAACTACCCCTACATGTAGTTCTGTTTTCATCAAAATGGTACTGTATATAATAAGAGCTAACCGATGACCTGGAGCTACGGAACATTAAACTGCAAAATGATGCACGCTACAGGAGAGTGCACAAACCACAGTGTTATTTTCTGTCTGAGCCACCGAGTGGTGCGTAGGTGGTTTGCTGCCACATCATCACTAACTTCCTGTCTAAACATTAGCAGCATTACCATGTTAATTCGAACTCGCCCATCCTGTCACAGTGACTTCACGAAAGTGCATTTTTTTAGAAATACATACATAAAGTCTACATATCACCAGTGTGCACCCACAGCACCATGTAGAAAGCATTCTAGAGTTCATGTGCTTTCCTGACACACTTACACGCAAATAAACTCAGTTACACTCGGTTCTTCAGTGACTGCTTTAACCTGAACAGGCTTATGGTCATTCATTCATTTATCACTGATTCCACGAATACTGGAATTGGGGAAGCAATTGTAGCCGGATGAGATACAACCATAATTCCAATGAAGGTGGGACATTGTACAAAACATAAATAAAAACAGAATATGATGATTCCCTTTCCTTTTAACAACAATCAATAAAGGTTTGGGATGAGAGGACATTAATTGTTGAAGCTTTGCAGGTGTAATTCTTTCTCAATCTTGCTTGATGAACAACTTCAGTTGCTCTACAATCCAGGGTCTTTGTTGTGGTATTTTGCGCTTAATAATGTGCCACATATTTTCAATGGGAGACAGGTCTGGACTGCAGACAGGCCAGTCTAGTACCCGCACTCTTACTACGAAGCCACACTGTTGTAACACATGCAGAATGTGCTTGGAAATGTCTTGCTGAAATAAACAGGGACAGATCTAAAAAAAAGACGCATCTGTTGCCTTCACAGATGTGCAAGTTACCCATGCCAAGGGCAATAATACACACACCCATACCATCAGAGATCCTGGCTTTTGAACTTTGTGCTGATAACAATCCAGACATTCCTTTTCCTCTTTGGCCCAGAGGACATGACGTCCATGATTTCCAAAAGCAATTTGAAATATGGTCTCATCAGACTATAGGACACTTTTCCACTTTATGTCAGTTCATCTCAGATGAGCTTCGGCACAGAGAAACCGGCGGTGTTTATGGGTGTTGTTGATATATGGCTTTCGCTTTGTAGGACTTGTAGATGGCATGACAAACTTTGTTCACTGACAATGGTTTACTGATGTTTTCCTAAGCCTATGTGTTAATATCCATTACAGAATGTTGTTGGTTTTTAATGCAGTGCTAACTGGGGAATTGAAGGTCACGGACATTCAGTGTTGGTTTTTGGCCTTGCTGCTGAGTTGCAGAGATTTTTTCCAGATTCACTGAATCTTTTGATGATATTATGGACTGTAGATGATGAAATTCCATACAAATTCCAAACATTCCTTGCAATTGCACTTTAAGAATTTTTTTTCTTAAACTGTAAGACTATCTTCTCATGCAGAGGTACACAAAGTGGTGAACCTTGCCCTATCCATGCTTGTGAAAGGCTGAGCTCTTCAGGCTGCTCCCTTCAATCATGACACTCACCTGTTTTCAATTAAGCTGTTCACCTGTGGAAGATTTAAAGGGGTTTCTTGAGCATTTCTTAATTTTCCCAGTCTTTTCCTGCCCCTGTCACAACTCTTTTGGAACATGATGCAGAAATAAAATACAATATGAGTGAATATTAGCAAAATTTGATCGGTTTGAACATTAAATATCTTGTCCTGTAGTGTATTCAATTGAATATGGGTTGAAAAAGGATTTGCCAATCATCATATTCTGTTTTATTTTATGTTTTATACAGCGTCCCAACTTCATTAAATTGAGGATGTACATGTACACTCATAGAAACTATTTAGCATTGATAATCCATATTTACTCCATATTTCTGAAAGGTTTGTGAAGACCGGAGACCCCAAAGGAAACCCAGGCAGACATCAGGAAAAACCTTAGCCCCATTAAAAATCAATTCAATTAACCAAGTTTAGGATTAAACCAGTGACCCCCAAGCTGGGTGTTACCAAGTTAAAATACACTTAAAAACAACCAAAGCAATTTTGTTGGAGATTGTATAAATTGTCCTTTGCTTTACTATGTACAATGCTAGATCTGATTGCTAGCACTAAAGCTAGTGCTAATAGATTGTTGTTGGTAGGGAACATAAGAGAATACAATATTATATAAAGCTCATGGTCTTTTATGCAGTGCTGTGAAAAAGTCTTAGGTACTTTATTACATTTAGTTCAAATATTGTTTCTTATTTTGAAGAATTCTACATTAATGCACCATATAGAATGTTTCAAGATTTCCAAACATCGCTTTTACCCACAAAGAGATTTATGTTAAAGAAACATGCTTGTATGTCAGTAAATAAACCACAACATTTCATAGCAGACTAACACAATGAAGGCTGCTGGCATTCGCTGCAAAAGAAAACAAGTGTGAATGTCAAAGTCCCCAGAAGATCTATAGCATATTCTCCAAGATGCTCAGTAAAACTTACCATATAATTTACTTATAACGTTTCAAAGTGTACCTTAAAACTTCATCTTTCAGCTTTTTCCCTGTCACCAGGGGTCGCCACAGCGAGTTCCTCGCATTAGGATCTGGCACATGTTTT
>JAOUQV010000027.1:4605344-4620587 GCA_028565295.1 Aspidoras spilotus | reverse complement strand
TCTTTCAGGTTATCATGGCTTGTACTGTGAGGAGGAGTATAACGAGTGTCTCTCTGCTCCATGTATGAATTTTGCTACGTGTCGGGATTTGATCAACGCCTATGAATGTGTGTGTTCGCAGCAGTACACAGGTACACATTTACATCTGCTTTACAGTATATGTTGTGTGGGTGTTTCTGCCTTGCAGGAACATACTGCAACATACTATATCTTTGTCTGTGTATTTTTCAGGGAAACACTGTGAGATTTTTAAAGATCCATGTGCAAAACTGCAGTGTCAGAATGGAGGTCAGTGTCAAAGAAGGCGGAGCAATGCAACATGTGTGTGTGCACTTGGATACACAGGTAAGTACCTTCATATGTGTTCGAAAACAGATGTTTTGTGTGCGAGACGAATACTTACTCCCAACCCCTTTCTGTTTTGGCACGCTCCTAAGGTGAGAATTGTGAGATTGACATTAATGAGTGTGAGAGCAGCCCATGTCATCATGGTGGCACCTGCATTGACCAAGCAGATGGCTTCACCTGTCACTGCCCACCTGGCTGGGTGGGTGGGGCCTGTGAGATCCGTGAGTTAAACCTTAATTGAATAATCTGCTGCTGATAGGCGAGTGTGGGTGTGAACGCTTGAATCTATATGACTTTTTAAACATGAGTAATAACTACAAAATGAATACCAAGGCGTACAGTTTATTATCAGAATATTAGGAAATTATCTTTGTGAATTATTTATACATATTTGAAATTATATATTAACATTACAAATATTTTAGTCCATCACAAACCAGAATAAATATTGAATACACACGAATAGCATGAATTCACCCTATATATAAGGTATGTGTCAGTGCAGTGACTGCTGCATCCAGTGACTACTCTGTTTGCAAACACAAACTCCAAATAATTAATGTACAACACTCACACAAGCCAAGGTTGCACAAGTAGTTGCACAATAATGTATGTGCAAAATATAGTTGTCCTGTGACTAGCTTTCTGAAGAAAAGTTTGCACAAACCTTGCTGGGCAGCATGTGTATTTCTTTACCAATTTACCAACTTGCTTTAGCATGGGTGTCCCTAATAATAAAAGCTTGTCCCTCCACTGAAAATTTGACAGCAGGGCACATGAACTGTAAAATGGGAAAGCTGTTAACTGATCTGTTGTATTGGAATACGGGAGGAAACCGAAGTACCCGGAGATAACTCTTGTGAACACCGGGAGAGCAGGCAAACACCAAACACAAATTTCCCTACCGGGGGATCTTCTTGCTGTGAGAGCACAGCACTATGTACTGTGCCACTGTGCCACCTGCAGTGAAGAATTATTACACTTAAATATCTATGAAGTGATTTTAACTAAAAATATTTGGGTATCTAAGGTGTTTACACAGTATTGTATATAAAAGTTTTTTTCCCTTGCTGTTACTGATACAGGATGGGGTTGCCATCCAATACAAAAATCACCAAAAGTGAAAGGAATATTCAGGGAGATTTATTTTCAAACAAGACACATGCAAGACAATGACAAAATACACAACAGTCTGTCATGGAACAAGATCAGGAGGGTGCTGGTTCCGATCCACTAATACAGTCAATGTTTTCGGAAACCAGCAGATGAGACGAGACAAAACATACATTCACACAGGTGCAAACACACACAATGGACACGCCATAAACAGGGGTGTACGTCGCCATTGCAGCCATGCCCAAGACACACACCAGTGGGCCAGAATGCACACATAGACACACACACAAAGTGACATGAAGTCAGACAAGTAGACATACATTCACAGACAAACATGTAATTCACAGACCCTTTTGTTATAAATGTAAAAATGTTCAAAGAGACTATTTTATTTTTTCTATATTTTAAGAGAAAAAAACCTTTTTATTATTATTATTATTATTCTGCTGAATATATCTAAATATATTATTTGTGTTTTGGTCTAAAATATGCTAGTGTGTTATACAGTCATTATATTGCCTTATTTATTTGTTTTATACTTTACCACCAGATCTTCAGTGGAAGGCATCTCACACAGTTGATTCTCTTCCCAACATGCCACGACACTCTCTCTACATCATGATTGGAGCGCTGTGTGTAGCCTTCATCCTCATGCTCAACATCCTTATTATTGGAATCTGCCGCATCAGCCGCATCGAGTACCAGGCGTCGTCACGTAATGCCTATCAGGAGTTTTACAACTGCCGCAGTATTGACAGCAGTGCCATTGCCTCCATACGCCATGCACGGTATAGCATATGCTTCTATTATATCAGTAATATACAGTGTTTAATATTATTACATTTACATACAGAAGTTAAGTATTCACTTGTGCAATATCAAATGATTGTATCACCTATTAATAATTGCATTAGTTCCTAGAACTAGGAATTGCATTAGTTCCTAGAACTAGGAATTGCATTAGTTCCTAGAATTTCCTCTTATGAATATTGAAAATACCTGCCGCAAATTTTAAACTCAACGCAGGAAAAGTTCATGTGATCACTACACATGTGATAAGTGAAAAAAAAAATTTTAATAACTCTATTAAAGTACTGTCTTATGGCCTTAATGTCACACAAAGTTTTTGTAAACTTTATAAAAAATATTTTGCACAACAATGTCTTTGGAATGCGGGAGGAAATTGTAGCATCTGGAGGAAACCTGCACGAACATGGATGTTAGAGATAGAGCTGCCAGGCAGAGAAAGATGTTGGTGTATTTGGGGTAGTTGGTGTAAAAGCTGAACATGCAGAGGGCAGAGTGAGGTGTTAAAGATTGACTCGCTGTGGCAACCCCTGATAAAGGGAGAGGCCAAAAGAAAAAGGCTATATAATGAAGTATTTCATAATGCAATATGAAACATATATACAATATAAAGCAGTATATACCATCATGCACTGTGCTAAAACATAGATGATGTGCTTGACGACATGCAGTTAGTTTAGCAATGCCACAACATTTAGTAATAGTTTTTTTATGATAACAGGCATCAGAGGGAGGCACGGTGGGACATTGGTAGTGCTTTTGCCTGACAAAAGGAAGGGCCTGGTTTTGATTCCCGGTTGGGGCGACTTATGTCAGTGCCACAATCTCCAAACCATACAACAAGGCTGGTCTCACTACTCTCTTATAAACCTTTCCTTTCACTTTTGCTGCAACTCTTTTGTCACACGTCACTTTTCTTCGTCCACTGAATTCTGCTGATATTCTCTTCTTCACCTTCTTTTTTACAATCTTCATTTCCTTAGACAGTTGATCCCAAGTATCTAAACTCCCCTCATTTACACACATGTATTCTGTCTTACTACAATTGACTTTCATTCCCCTTCTTTCCAAAGCATACCTTCACTGCTTCAAGTTCCCTTCTAGCTGTACCCTGCTCTCACTACAGATAACGATGTCATCTGCAAACATCATAGTCCATGGTGTTTCTGTTTGAACTCATCTGTTAGTCTGTCAAGAAGGGGTTTAGAGACTATCCTTGATGCAGTCCCACCTTTATCTTGAACTATCTGTCTCTAAATCTAAAGACAAACATTTGCTCTTTCTTAAACTTATTCTTATTCTTTCTCTATATTTCTCCATCAGCATTCTCAAAGAAAAAATCACATCTGTGGTGCTCTTTCTTTGGCATGAAACCATACTGCTGCTCACAAACAGTCACTGCTTGTCTAAGCTTAGCTTACTCAACTCTCACCCAAGTTTTCATTGTGTGGCTCATTAATTTTATGCCCCTGTCATTCTACAACTCTGCACATCAACCTTGTTTTTATAAATTGGTACAAGTACACTTTCCCTCCATTCCTCGGGCATTGTTTCACTGTTAAAAATCTCATTGAATAGTCTAGTCAAAAACACCACTTTCATCTCTCCTGTACATTTCCATACCTCTACCGGTATGTCATCAGGGCCGACTGCTTTTTTCTTCTTCATCATTTTAAGTTTCCTTACTTAATCCTTGCTAATCTCCTGTTCCACAAAATTCCTATGCCTTCTTTTTCTTTCATTCTCTTCGATTATCAGCTCCTCAAAATACTCCTTCCATCTTTCTCTTACCCTCTCCTTACCTATAAGTACAATTTTCTTGATCACCCTGACATGTTGTCATCCTTTCCTGCACTATCTCTCTGTCTCATCAACTCCTTTTCTCCATCCTTACTGTCTTACCTCTTGTACAACTCATCATAGGCCTTCTACTTGGTCTTTGCTACCTCCCTTTTTGTCCTGCGCTTCATCTCTTTATACTCCTGCTTACTCTCTTTAGTCCTCTCCCTGTCCCAATTTTTCTTCGCTAAACTTTTCCTCTAAATAACCTCCTGCACTTTCTTGTCCCACCACCAAGTTTCATTGTTGTCTTTCGTCTGCCCAGATGACTGTCTGTCTGCCTGTCTTATCACTATTGCTGCTGCTACCCAGTCCTCGGGAAGCTCTTTACCATCACCCAAAGCCTTTTTCAACTCCTTTCTGAACTCCTCACAGCATTCCCTCTTTTCACAACTTACTCCTTTTGGTTCTTTTTTCTGCCCTTGCCCTCTTTGCTCTTCTTAATCACCAGAATCATCCTGCAAACCAGCATCTGATGTTGTTTAGCTACACTCACTCCTGCTTCCTATTCTCTCTGTGTCTTCTCACACGCTTCCATCCTTGTCAACTTCGGCAAACAGTAGCCCAATTTTCACCAGTACCCTGCTTGCAACCAGTACTGGTGGTGGTCATTGTTAACCCGATTTGATATGGGGGAACATTCAAGGACTCGCATTATAGTTTTGGCAAAAGTTTTATGCCGGACGCCTTTCCTGACACAACCAAATACACTGCTTTCTAATGACTTGTGTGAATTGTATATAATGTGCTTTTTAATGGTTGGTATATACTTCAGTATATAGTATAGTAGTATTCACACGTTGGTTGTACAAAACTCCAAAATCAAGAGAGGAAGTGGAAGCTTACCTTGTGTTAACACACCCATCGTATGTATACTCATGAAGCATATGCAATACAGGGAGGGTTTTGGTAGGATTCTGATTATCTTTAAATTGTCTTGTATTCAGCCAGTCAGTTTTTGTGTGTGGGTGCACAGTGATTTCTTTTCCTTTCTTCTTCTTTTGGACGGCATGCATTCAGTGATTGAGAAAAGAAGCATTATGACAGAGGCAGGAAAAGCAGAGGCAGGGCATAGTGAGGCACATTAAGACCAAGTTAAGGAGTCATTGGTTAATCTGATGTGATGTAATTCATTGACTCAGAGTGTTTGACATTAACATTTCAAGCAAACTAAGCAAATCTGCAAAGCAAGCAGCGATGAAGTACAATGAAGGATATGTCACTTTAGCCTATGCCATAGCCCAAGCTGTAAAATATTCTGGCACAGTCCTGTAACTCAAAGTAGAGTTCTGTTATTACCCATATGATTTTTCCCAGGGGAATAGTGGAGATGATGTCCGGGGCACCGCCTTGGAGAGGGTTTTAGCAACTTAGGATGTGGTAGAGAAAGAGAGGAAGGCCAAAGAGGAGATATATGTATGTGGTCAATGTAGATATACAGGTAGTTGGTGTGAAAGCAGAAGATGCAGAGGACAGAGTGAGATAAAAAAATGTACTCGCTGTGGCATCCCCCTGATAAAGGGAGAGGCTGAAAGAAGAAGAAGAAGGATGTCTGCAGTATGGAATTAGAGCAATTTTCTTGAAACTTAAGTAAGTAAGCTTAAGTGTACTCCTTCTGGTACACACAAGGATATGTTAGCAGGCATGCTAGTGGGTTCTGTCACAGAAGCCCATTCTAACTAATTGGCTGAGGCAATACAAGTTAATTTTTAATATAGGAACTCTACAGTAATATTCCCCCCCAAATATTCAACTATTCATCTACTAGTAATGCCATGTCTTAAAGGGGATATAATTTTGAATTATTGTAATGATATTAAACTAGTATTTACTTGCTTTGGTTGTATATTGTACCATCATGAAAAATGTGAACTGCACGGTACACACATTTATGACAGATAAACAAATAGCAAAAATGATCACCAGATATGAAAAGATAGGGAGATTCAGATTAAAAAAGGAAGTGATAGAGAGACAGAGAAACAGACAAAATGAAAGGTATAATGTATGTGGTATAATGCATTGTTAATATTTTGTTATTTTGTTTAGGTTTGGGGGGAAGAAATCTCGTCCAGCCATGTACGAAGCAACTCCCATCAACTATGAAGACTTCAGTAGAGATGACAAACCACTTGTCACACTCATCAAAACTAAAGATCTTTAAACACACACATTTCTAATTAGCTGGTGCCGACTATTAAATACCAGTCTACCTTGAAGTTACTATTAAAAATTTCATTAAAAAAGTTTTAAAATAGTATAAAAGCTAATATTTAGATGAACTTTAATATTAAATAGATCTATTTTGCCAGCAGAATGCATACTCAGAAAACATTTGTGTTTTATAGATGTATTTATCAGAATTATTTATAAATACCTTTGTTTATTTGCAGAAAGAAGATTTACACAAGTTTCAAGAGTTTGCACACTTAGATGTGGACTCCTTCTGTAAAGCACTGGTGTTGTAGGCTGTAATTTTGTCTTTGTTCTGAACACAGTTTGTATAAGGCTCTATCCAAAGACTGAAATTTATTCTAGTGTTTTCTCAGTGTAAAGGGGGTGTTGTGTTTCAACTACTTGCAAAATACAATGCTAAGTTGATCTATACATAGATACAGTATAAGCTTCAAATGCCTCAGAGTATATAATGAAATATAACATTTGTAACGTATAACTAAACTATGTGTTTTATGGTCCTGTCAGCTTTTAGTGTATTTAGAGCGTATGATATCAAAAGGTTCTGGCAGTGTATTGAGGTTCTGGCAGTGTATTGAGGTAACTGTATTCAATATTTTACAGATATTAGCTAACTAGCTATTTATGTTATATACAAAATATATACAAAAAACACTAAGTTCAATGCAACTGAAAGCAAATAACAGTGTTGTTTAAAAGCTTGTGAACCATTTTGAATTTTCTGTTTTTCTGCATAAATTTTAACTAAAATAGCACCGGCTTGTCATGTTTTAAAAGTAGACAGAGCAAACAAATAAGACAAATCAAAACAGATCAAACAAATAAGATAAAAATATTTAACTGTTATTTATTTATTGAGGAGATTTGTCCTATATTACATATCTGCAAAAGGGGCAAATGTATTTGAAACTGCTTCTTGTGACCTGAAAAAGTCCAGTAATTATTGATTAGTGCTAGACAATTTAGCCCATTCCTGCTTACAAAACAGCTTCAACAGTGTTGTTAGTGGGTTTCCTCAGATGACTTTGGAGGAAAAGGTTAGGTCTTTGAGTTTTCAAGACCTGAAGACAGCTTTTAAATGCTAGCATTCACTTGCTTGTTTTACTCCACTAGAACTACTATGATATAGCTGTCATGTTCATAATGATAACATATTCATTATTTCTTATATTCTGTAACAAGTAACATTAACCTTTTAAAATGCTTTGGATTATGTTAGCACACTACGTATCTTCCACATACTAGAAATAACTCACAATAGGTATGTGGTGAATAAAGCATGTTTTGCTTAAGTGGTTAGCTTTAATAATGTTTACCAGTTTTTTTAATGTTAGTCTTGCTTTAATTTATCATTTATGTTCTTCATGAATCTTAATTCAAGAACAGTAGTATTGTTATATGTGAGTCAATATAAGCATGTTCCTAGGACTGAACTATTGTGAGTACTGTGCATTGTGAGGGCTTAGTGATAAAGCTAAAAACATGACATTATTGTATACATGTAATTTTTTTTTTCATTAAAAGGTTAAATGTGATTTTATTTAAGTTTTTTCAATGTTAAGTAACAGTTTCAAAAATGTTATGTTTGTGGGTTTCGTCCGATGACTTTGGAGGAAAAGGTCAAGTTTTTGACTTGGAGTTTTTAAGACCTGAACACTTTAATATCTTTATTCATTAATTAATTCCTAAGGATGTTGCCTTGCTGCATGACACACATTCTCTTGAAATTCTGCTCATAGACAAATGCCATTTTCTAATCAAGTTACTGGTTTTCTGAATATATTTGTTCCATTAATGATAGCAAGCCGTCCTGGACTAAAACAAGCCTATACCATTATATTTTCACCACCATGTTTGGGATGGGTTAAGTTTTTTTTTATGATGGAATGTAGTGTTTTCCATTCTGAAAGCATATTGAATATCACTGGAGCCCAAAACTTCTATTTTGATCTCATTCACCAACAAAACCTTTTTAAAATAGATTTCTGGCTTGTCTATGTGATCTTTAGAAAACTGCAGACAGGCAGCAATGTTCTTTTGGAGAACAGTGGCATTCTCCTTGCAGCTCTGACATAAAAACCATTGTTGTTCAGTGTTCTCCTTATGGTGGAAAGCATAAGTAAAAATAAGTTCCAGACTGCCCTAAACATAGCATGGCTATATATGAGGTTTCACAGCTTATTCGTAAGCTTATGTAGGTTTATATGTGTAGTATTCTATTTGCCGGAGTGTCTTGTGTCTTGGTGGTAGAAGAGTGTTAAGCACTGCAGACAGCTTTTAAATGTTAGCATTTACTTGTTTTGTTTTTCTTCACTAGAACTACTATGATATAGCTGTCATATTCATAATGATAGCATATTCATGTTTACCAGTTTTTTTTAATGTTAGTCTTGTTTTAATTTATCATTTATGTTCTTCATGAATCTCAGTTCAAGAACAGTAGAATTGTTATATGTGAGTCAATATCAGCATGTTCGTAGGACTGAACTATTATGAGTACTGTGCATTGTGAGGGCTTAGTGATAAAGCTAAAAACATGACAGTATTGTGTACTTGTGATTTTCTTCATTAAAAGGTTAAATGTGACTTTTATTTAAGTTTCTTTCAATTTTGTTAAACTATTTTTATAAGAGGACAAGCCTGCTGGATACACTATCCTATTCTACAACTCCAATGCCAATGAAATTTGGACATTGTGTAAAACATAAATAAAAACAGAATACCATGATTTGAATATTCTTTTAAACCCATATTCAATTGATTGGAAACAAGTGAGTGTCATGTTTGGGTATAAATGATGCATCGCCGAAAGGCTGGGGAGATGGTCACCACTTTGTGAGCAAATAGACTTACAGTAAGAACAGCAATTGCAAGGAATTAAGGGATTTCTTCATCTACAGTCCATAATATCATCAAAAGATTTGGAGAAATCTTTGCAAGTAAGCGGCAAGTCCGAAAACATTGAATACCTGTGACCTTCGATTGCTCAGGTGACACTGTATAAAAAAACCAGACATCGTTCTGTAACGGATATAAGCACATGGGCTTAGGAACACTTCATAATACCATTATCAGTGATCACAGTTTGTCGCTCCATATACAAGTGCAAGTTAAAACTCCATGCAAAGCGAAAGCCATGTATCAACAACATTCACGGCCTGTTTTTTGGAGCCTGAGCTCATCTGTGATGGACTGACACAAAGTGGAAAAATGTCCTGTGGTGTGACAAGTCCACATTTTAAATCAATTTTGGAAATCATGGATGTCGTGTCCTCCGGGCCAAAGTGGTAAAGGATTGTTATCAACACAAGGTACAAAAGGCATCTTTGATGGTATGGGGTGTGTTACTGCCCATGGCATAGATAACTTGCACATCTGTAAAGGCACCATTAATGCTGAAAGGTACATACAGGTGTTGGAGGTACATATGCTGCCATCTAAGCAATGTCTTTTTCAGGGATGTTCCTGATTATTTCAGCAAGACATTGCAAAGCCACATTCTGCACGCATTTCAACAGCGTAGTAAAAGATTGTGGGCCTGCCTGCAGTAGAGACATGTCTCCTATTAAAAAAATGTGGCGCATTATGAAAAGCAAAATATGACTACACAGATTAGTGACCAGCTAAAACAACAGTGGGAGAATTACACCTACAAAGCAACAATCAGTGTCCTCAGTGCCCAGAAATCTTTTGAATGTTGTTAAAAGAAAAGGTGATGTAACAGAGTGGTCAACATGACCCTGTACCAACTCTTTTGAAATGTGTTTCAGGCATCTAATTCAAAATAAGTGATTATTTGCAAAAACCATCACGTTTATCAGCTTGAACATTAAATATCTTTCCTTCGTAGTAGTATTCAATTGAGTTGAAAAGATTTAGTGTCATCTATTAATGCCTCTATTAATTTTATCATCAGATTTGTTTTGGAATGCCCATGAGACAAGATTCATTATAATCTCAAGCTTCTGACCAATTGCATTTCAGCATTAAACCTTGCTTTAATAAAAAAAACTATAATATTTATACCTTTGCTTTAGCAGACACGGCACCTATCCCAGAAGTTCTGTGAGACTCTCAACTATCAACAGTAATTCATATTCTATGACCAACTGCAGCACATGACATTTGTATAATTGCAGATCTCTAGTGCGTCGCTCGCATACTGGTAACACATGCTTTTTTAACGGGTAGAACACAATGCACTGCTTTGAATTCAGGATGTACTATATACTGAGAATCCTTTGCTCCCATCTTCAAATAGGAAGTTCTTTCCAAGCAAGATTAAAAAGAGCTTTGCTCTATCTGAATTTGCTTGATGGAATCTCAATTGTACAACAAATTTCGAAAACAGATTTTTAAAGGACTTTGAACTAGATTGAACTAGACTTTGAACTAGACTTTGACTAAAATTCCCTATTAGTGCGAAAGTCAAGGTAATTCACTTTAAAACACTGCTACCTGCTAATTGTGTTTTCTGTAATGATTGTAAAACTATGGACCAATTATTTATTATCTGTGCTTAAGTAAAATCTCTGTGGCTGGATTTCTATGAATGACTCTCTGAAAATATGTTGTCACTCAAATGTTTCACTCCAATGGACATTATTTATGATGAAAAACAAGACTTCTTACTTATTAATAAGAATGTAATTTTATGCAGATTCTACATTCACAAATGCAGATACTCTTCATCAAAACTGCTAAAACTTTTTGGTGAGTTATAACAGTTCTAAGGGCTATGAAACCTTGCTGATATAAAATGTCTGCCATAAAATGTCAATGCATGCATGCACAGAACATGCTCAGATTCCTGCCCCGCAGCGATTCCTAGGCAATTTGCATTGCGCAAAAGAAATTAACTTCAAAATCTTGATTACTGATGTTTGCTGGATGGACCTGGCTCTAAAGTAAACATTATGTGCATAATACATAATTAATTATACATGTTCTCTTATACATGCATGTAGGAGACAGCATGGTGGCAAAGTGGATAGTGCAGTGGCCTCACAGCAAGAGTTGCATGTTCTCTGTGTTCTTGCGTGGGTTTACTCCGGGTGCTCTAATTTTCTCCCACAGTCCAAAGACATGCATGCTAGGTAAACTGGTGATGCGCAAAATTACCACTGACTTGTGTACAAACACGATTCCAAAAAAGTTGGGACAAAGAATTAAATTGTAAATAAAAAAGGAATGCAATAATGCGGAAGTTTCAAAATTCCATATTTTATTCAGAATAGAACATGGATGACATATCACATGTTTAAACTGAGAAAATGTATCACTTAAAGAGAAAATTTTAAATTTTGTGACAAGAGCACCTCTCAAAAAAGTTGGGACAATGCCATGTTTACCACTGTAAGACATTCCCTTTTCTCTTTACAACAGTCTATAAAAAATGTGTTCACAGATAATGTTCTCTGTAAATATTTCCAATAAAGATACATGCATGTATGTAATGCAGTGCCATCTAAAGACTTGAAGATCATGGGCACCCAGTATGGTTTTCTGCCCTTGACCATTACGCACAGAGATTCCCTGAATCTTTTGATAATTTTATGCACTGTAGATGATTACATTTTCAAATTCTTTGCAATTTTACACTGTCTATCTCCTTTCTCATATCACTCCACTATTTGTCGGCGCAGAATTATGGAGATTGGTGATCCTATTCCCATATTTACTTCTAAGAGCTACTGCCACTCCAAGATGTTCTTTTTATTCCCAGTCATGTGACCTATTGCCAATTGAACTACTGAGTTGGAATCTGGTTTTGGTTTTTCCAGCCTCATATTGCCTTTTTTCTAACCTTTTTGAGATGTGTTGCTGTCATGAAATTTCAAATTAGCCAATATTTGGCATGACATTTCCAATTGTGTCCATGTTCTATTTCAATATCAGTTTTTTAGATTGGTAAATTATTGCATTCCATATTTATTTACAATGTGTACTTTGTCCCAACTTCCGAATTCCGAATTCAGACTATAATTTAAGGTACAGTAGCTTGAGCTTGAAAATTCCACTACCACTGAAAAACGTATTCATTTGGTCCAATATTTCTAGCAGCACCCACGCAGTTCCGCTTTCCCGAATTACACTAGACGTCTATAGGAATCTCAGCTCTCCATTTCAACTGCTCTAGCATCGCTCGGTTCTGTGTGATCTTTAGCCAGAGCGCGCCCTCTACTGAACAGTGAGAGAACACAAATAAAATAGCAAAAAAAAAAGGTGAGGAAGAAGAGGAGGAGGAGGAGAGAGGAAGGGTCGTATGTTTTTGCAGGCGGGGCTTCTTCTAATACCGTTGGAATTCACTGCGTGTATTTTCTCGGCATATTTTGCTGGGAAGTTAAAAAAGAGGAACCAGCAGTGACTAAACGGGAGAAGAAAGAAGAATAGCGCCTGTGAAGGCAGATGTGAAGCGAAGGAACCGGATCGGTTGCTTTATATCCGCTACGATGTGGCAGCCTGCGACTGAGAGACTGCAGGTAGGTAAGCGGATCGGCGTTCTCTCGGTACATTTCCGCTCCTGAACACGCTGCTCGATCCGTGTGGTTTACGCTCGCATCCAGGTGTTTGTATAATCTGGCAAATTAACATTAAATCAGATCAGATCCGTGGTAAACTGAGCTGGAGCTTTAGTCTTTCCGGGCTTAGAATGGCAGATCAGGGGGTCCTAAAACGACCCCCTTAACATTTTTTGTCTTTCGTTTTTTTCCCTAGCACCAGGGGTCGCCACAGCGAGTCACTCGTATTGCCGAGCTGGCGCAACCTTCGCACTTTCGGGCTTAGGAATGGACAATTTAACGTCTTTAATTCGCCTAGCATACATAATCCATCTGTAATGTATGCAAAGATGAACAAATATTAATCCATTTATTTATTTATTCATTCATTTTCTTCCCCTCAATCTATATGGCGATGCGGGCCAGCTGGTACCCACCCTGCAACTCTGGGGAAAGAGCATGAACAACACTAGACATTGTGCAATCCATCCTAGGACCCACACACATTCACACACCTTCGAGCCACTTTAGAGACAGCAATTAATCTAAAATGCATGTCTTTGGAGAAAACCTGAGCAGCCAGAGCAAACACAAGGAAAACAGGTAAACTCCACACAGAAATTTCCCAGAGTCACCCCTCCTGGGGATCAGACCAGGGTACTTCCTGCTGTGAGGTGACTGCACTGCCCACTGCCACCGACCAAATATTCCCATTACATTCATTTTTTGACCAGCAAATTTCAATATAATATACAATTTTATCTACTATTTTCTACATGTGGCTTTAAACACCAAACAATATAGTACTGAAACTTACCTGGTTAACTACAATCATCCAACAGACATTAATTTTAATGAAGACAACATACTTAAAAGAAAGATGTGATATAATAACCAGAAGAAGCAATATATGAGTAGGCAATATGATAAACCTACACCATAACACCTCAAGTCTCCAAAAACAAAGTCTACATACCAGCCAGATAACACCTTGGATTTGCCTTCAGAACAGCCTTAATTCTTCATAATACTTTCAACAGAGATGGCATTCTGTGTTGTAATCCTTGGTTTTAATTAGTGACTATTTGAGTTTTTGCCTTTTTATCATATCATATCATATCGAACCAGTTTGCCCAGTCTACACTGACCTCTCATATCAACACAGCATTTTTATCCACACAACTGCCATTCTTTGTATTTTCTCCTTGTTGCTCTGTAAACCCTAGAGATGGTTGTATGCAAAAATCCCAGTAGTTCATCAGTTTCTGAAATACTCAGACCAGCCGGCCTGGCTCTAGCAACCATGCCAATTCATAGTAATTTAAGTCACCTTTCTTCCCCATTCTTCTTGTACTTAAGCGAGTTGTCTTGACCACCCCCCTATTTCTAAGTGAATTGAGATATTTGTGTTAACAAGCAATGAACATTTGTACCTAATAAAGTGACCAGTGCGTGTACATATTAGTGTGGCATTCAAAAATATGAGTGCTGTAAGAACTTTAAGCATTATTATAATAGTTAATAGCTGTGCATTAGTTTCAATGACACATTGTGTGAATGTAGAGCCACACATTCACACAATAAGGGCCACGTTATAGACACCAATTAACCTAGCATGCATGTCTTTGGAATGTGTGTTTATACATATACTTGTAAATTTGTACCATCATCACCATGCCCATTGCCATTCTTGCCTTCACTTTACGGGCACAATTCACAGTCCACTTGCTTCAAATTTATGCCTTCCAACATTATCTCTAGTATATCTTCAGTGTTGTCATTACTATTTTTTATCCTCATTGGTCAGCATATTACATTTATGTATAGCTTTCTCAGTATGAGACACCAGCTCTTGTAATAATTATTGTGGTGTGGCCAATAAGACAATGTTTGAAATTATTAATGGTTTTAACAACAAACATCTAATAAATCCTTGTAGTGCTTTTCTCATTACTTGTTCTCCTAGAATGTTGAACAGACATTCTGAGAGGTTACATTTAAGTCAGACGTCAAACATTGGAGTCTTTTCTGATGATGAACCATGCTGATGTTTGATTGGCTGTCCTTACTGCTGCACATTGCTGTAGATACCATATGTCAGCTGAACCAGGTGTGAGCGGAAACCTATATCAAGCATGGTTATCCACAGCCTTCTGATCCCTTATGCCTTATCTTGGTCTAAATCCAGCTTGTTCTTGGGCAATCCCTCCATCCACTTCAAGATCACTCACAACAGGATTTTGCTAGCTTGTAAGACCAGTGTAATTTTCCTGTAGCATTGGAGCAAATCTCCTTTCTTAGGCAGTGGAATGACTGGAAAGACTGACTGTGTCTCTTATTCTGGACAGATTACAGTTTAGCACACTTAATACCTTATGGAATTTCTTCAGCATCATCTCAGCTCCAAACCTGAGCAGTTCAACTGATTCTTCTTTAC
>JAOUQV010000027.1:4586999-4605244 GCA_028565295.1 Aspidoras spilotus | reverse complement strand
GCTGATGGTTTGTGGACACCTAACATCACACCCATAAGTGGTCCTCCCCACAATGTTACCATAAATGTGGAGGCACATAACTGTGTTGGATAGCATGTTTCTTCACAGATCCACAATGACAATGTTCCTGTACACAAAGCAATATAAATACATAGTTTTCTATGGTTGAAGTGGAGGAAATGAGATGTCTGGCACAAACCTTTGGTACTTTTGGAACACCTGATATCCTGGTTCATCATAATTTCCTAATGGGTTGAAAGGTCAGGTTTCCAAAAATTTTGTAAATATAGAGTAGACTGGAAATGCTTCATAATTAAATAATTTAAGAGAACCTAGGTCTTAGGCGTAACTGAAACTTGTCAGAATAATATATCCTCAGTACGGAAGTCTCAAACCATATGTTCTCTTAAACATTTCTCAACAATGTATATTAATAATAATGTAAAAAACCTGATGTATTTCTGTTCATTTATAAGGTTTAGCCTTAAGTGGATTATAGTTATTTCAGTTGTATTAGTGTATTGTTTATTGTGTATTAGAGGCTGTTAAAGCAGGAAGTTCACCACATTGTGCTGAACATCAGGAGTTTAAATCTCCTGATCTACCCCACATCTGTTTACAGGCTGTGCTTGTGTGTTTCCATTGTATTCAATACCGAGTTCATTCCTTAGCGAGAGTTTTGCCAAATATTCTGTTTTTACACTGTTTTTTTTTCGATTTCCCAAGAATCTAGCTGGTACAAAGTATCATGGCTGCCATAAGAAATAATTAAAACACCATGCCTTTGTTTGAAATTGCTTATTTGTTTTTTGATCTAATGTAAAACTTTCAATCTTTGAGGATGTCACTTACTCATTAATGTTCCATTATGCCGCAACGTCATCTCAGTTGTTTTGTTATTGTTTCTGATGATATTTCTTCGGTGTAACTGTAAAAAAAAATGTATGTATCAGTCATCCCAGAATGCAGTGTTGTTAATGGTACAGCTTTGGTCATTGTGGTAATGTGAGTTGGTATTGGCCTGGTAAAGAATGGGTTTGTCAATTTATAAGTGAAATGGTGGTGAATGAGTGGTATTTCCATGTGCTGCACTTTTAATGCACTCCAGATGTTCAGAGTGAACTTACACAATCACCCCCAACTCACTCACACACACACACGCATACTGCAGAGCCACAACTTGCATAGTAAGTGATCTGATCATCATCCTTCTCAGTTATGTGGCAAAAGACTTAGGTTGTTAAATTGGTTAATTAAATGTTTTTAAATGACACCACATCTGTGCAATTAATTCACTTTAAAGATGTGTCACTGTGTGGTTGTCTGTGTGAGAACAAATTTATTGTGGTGTGTAAACTCGGCATCGTGTGGTGGATTAATCACTGATTACACATTATGTGTTAATTGATCTTAATGTGTAGACAGTCACATTTACCTCAATGTGTCTGTGTGGGGAGACAGAAAGAGAGACAGTATATGAGGGAAGGAGAGAGAGAGAGAGAGAGAGAGCCAGAAAAAAAGTTTTTTTTGGCTATGAGCTGAAACACATTTGTACGGTTTTATGGTCAGTATGTGACGGAATGTGTATCCAGTCTGAATGGTTCAAGTTACCTTATAAATGGTACTTGAATTGTGAAACATTACATGTAAACAGGTGGGTGTAATTAAATGTAGTAACATATATCTACTACATTAATATAGTAATGTAGTTTATACTGTATATGTATAAATAGCAGAACCACCCCTATGAAGCACACAACATGTTTGGAAAGTTTCAGTTGCAGCCTGATTTGTTACACCATTGTTATGGGATGGCAAACAACACTAAACGGTATGGAAGTGCAGGGAGATTTATTTTACACAAAGAAACACAAACCACTAAGCCAAAAAATACTGTGGCAGGTGAGGAGACGGGATCAGGGGGCTGCTGGCTCTGATATAAAAAGTCCAGTTATTTCCTCAGAAGCTAGAAGCTGTGAAAAGACAAAAAGGATATGTTAAACATGAAATAAAAGATGCAACACTGGCAGCCACAAACGCACGCAGAAACACATTTAAAAATGGGAAACATTTATCAATGAATGTGTTCTGTCCTATTTCTGACACAGCTTTAAAGACAAAGTAATTCAAACCAGAAATGGGATTAATCTGCGCAAAATCAGGAACTGTTTCAGGAACTGAGCAATTTTTCAATTAAATCTAAGCCTTTTTTTATTAACACATCATAGAACTGCACAATTTTTGTATTAAGTCTCAGGTGTGTGAAATCAATATCTAGATGGACTTGACTGTTCAGACCGGGATTCAGGAATGAAGTCCTGTAAAGAATCAGGCACAGACCTGACCCGTTCTTCTGCCTTTGATTTAAAATTAACAGTTTGCCGTCAAGTAAAAGTAATCTTTTCCAGATGGGACAGTGGAATGTTAGGTGTCTTTTCCAATCTGTCATTTGGAATCCGGTATGAAATGTTTTTAATAGTTACGTATAACAGTCATAAACAAACTCCCACACTAATATTTTGTTGGACAGTCTTAACTTTGATTATGGCTCACATTTGCTGTGGCATTATTTCCACAAGCTTGTGCAATTTCACAACAATTATTTCTGTCCAGAGTTGCATGAATGTTTCCCCAAGATATTGTATTGATTATAGGGGGTGGCATGGTGGTGCAGTAGATAGTGCTGTTGCCTCACAACAAGAAAGATATATTAATTATATGAAGTTTGCATTTTCTCTTTGTTCATGTGTATTTAAGATTTTCAATGGGCTTCAGGTATGGATTTCACGGTGGCCAGTCGGTGTGTCAAAATGGGACTATGTGTTTAGTTAAATCCAGGTGGTGACCTGTTTTTGATCAAGCAATTAATTTCTTTCAACTGTGCTTTTTTATAGGGTTGGGGACAGTTTTCTGTGTGTCTGGGGAATTGTATTGGTCAGTAATTTTTTTTTTGTGTGTGTACATGTGTTTGTATATTTATGAGAAGCGAATAACTAAGTGAGAATCAGATGCTTTTTTGTATTTGATAGTGACCCATATTATCATGTTGGCTAGAAAACAGAGTTAGTTAGAGCTGGGTGAAATGGTCTTATTATCAAGGTACAATATTTGGCATAATTATATTTTGCAATACCAATTAAATGTGCCACTCAAAATTTTGTATAGTGTTACATATTATAAAGGCAATCTTTCTTCAAAGTTCTATTTCAAACACACTTACACATCTATTCCTTTATTATACACAGTTTCTTTTCTCTAAATGCACACTTGCTATTTTGTCCTTTAAAGCGTTACCTTGACAACCACTTCTGCCTTGCCACAGCCCGTTTCCATGGCGGTGATGAACGGCCGTGTTTTCAGCAATGTTCTCTCTTCTTCTGTGCTTTCTATGACATTGTGCATTACGATCTGTTCATGATCATTTTGTATATAATGTTGCGTCTCATTTATTCTTCGTGAATCTTCTTTCTATTGTCACAGTGACTCATTTATGATGTTGTTGCTACAGCAACCCCTGGATTGAACTGTATTTATATGTATCTGTCCGCATGAGAGTAAATTATGAGTCAGATGGAAAGGATGGCTGCTGTTATTGCACGTCATTCATCACAGTTCGTGTATTTGCTCTCAAAATACAATCCTTAAACACCCCTGTATTTAATGTACAGTAATATGTGTACGTGACATAATGGTGCATTCATAAGAAGGTCGTGTAGGTGTATGGTATTTCAGGCGCTATTTTGGACAGGTACTACTTTTAGCCTGTACCGCTTTGAAGACTGAATGTCTTCATTGCTCTGGATTATAAGGAACTTTATATTGTATTTTATATATTTATGATGGCTGACTGTTAAGCTTTTAATTCCAATAATATGGAACTGCTCTTTGGGTTAATACTTTAGTCACTAATGTAATTTACTTGGGGTTTAATGGTTTTTGGAACTTAAAGTGGAGTTTCCAACCTTCAGTTTATATACTCTGACAGGTATGAGAATTCAGCACTGAACTCACAATCCTAATCCACACTGTTTCCTATAAACAGGGCTGTTTTTAGATGAGTGACCAGCAAGTTATCGTGGAGAGGGATCATGGACGCTGACCAAAATAAAATTCTTCTAGTTATTATTATTACGGCGGCACAGTGGATAGTGCTGTGGCCGCACAGTAAGGCGATCCCGAGTTCGAGCCCCTGTGGGGCAACTCGGGGAAATTTCTGTGTCGAGTTTTCTCTGGGTACTCCGGTTTCCTCCTGCATTAAAAAGACATACATGATAGGTAAATTGGTGTCTCTAAATTGCCCGCTAGTGTGCCAATGTGTGTGTTTGCGCATATGTGTGCCCTATGATTGATTGGTGCCCTGTCTAGGGTTGTTTCTGCCCTTGCACTCAAAGTTGCCAGGTGGGCACCGACTTCCCTGTGACATTAACTAGGATTAAGGATTACTACTGTCAAGCTTTGAAAAATTTTATTGCTTTGCTGTGCTTAATGAATCTAAATGAACACATGCAGAAATAGTCGGTGTGGAAAGAATGTACAGTGCAAATTGGCCACAGGTTGGTGTGCTTAGTTTGCATTTTAAATATTGTTCCAGTTATACTTGAAAGTCCTGGCTTCTATAGCATCAGCCACTGTTCTAGAGTGAATTCTCGGGTTCCTAGCCTTGCATTGCAATGATATTTTAGGATTGAACTTCTCTGGTGTTAAAACTTTTCATGCTGTTGTACATACAGATCACAATACTCCTATTCACTATTCCATATGGAAAATCGATATTGTATTCAGGGACAGTCGTAGGCTTGTGGTTAAGGAACCGGCCTTGTGACCGGAAGGTCCCTGGTTCGATTTCAAATACCGAAAAGTCATGGCTGAAGTGCCCTTGGGCCAGGCACCTAACCCCCAGTTGCTTCCCGGGCGCTGTGCTGGCTGCTCACTGCTCCGGGCACATGCGCTCACTTTACCTGTGTGTGTGTGTATATCTGTGTGTTTCACTGCACAGATGGGTTAAATGCGGAGAACCAATTCCGCTGTGTGCAAACATGGTGGCAAAATGTATCACTTTCACATATCGAATGTGAGATATTTCACGCCAAATATTGGATCATTTGAAATTTCATGACTGCAACACATCACAAAAAGTTGGGACGGGATTTTCTCAGTTTAAACATTTTATATATCATCTTCTATGTTCTATCATGTTCTATTTGTACTTTGTCCCAACTTTTTTGGAATTGGGTTTGTAAATGTACCATGAAGGGGGCCAAGCAGTGCAGTTTGATGTGTGTGTCTAATAAAATAAATGCTTTATTGGGCCATGGCTTAGTGGTGGTATGTGTAACTAAACAAGTAAACTTATTTATCCAGGGTTGAGCATTATTGTGTTTTCGAAAAGTGGATATTTTTTTGGGCCATGGCTGATATTTGGTCTGTGTTCCTAATGAAGTCAAAGTTAAGCTATGGCTGAGGTTTCATGTCTGTCCTTGTTAAGTAAACATTTTATTTAGTCATGGCTGAGATTTGGTGTTTGTTCCTACTATAGTGAATCTTTTATTTAGCCATGTCAGAACTATGATGCGTGTTCCTGATCAACTGAACATTTCATTTAGTCATCGATGAGTGTTGGTGTGTGTTGCTAATAAAGTGAACATCTCCTTTAGACACAGCTGTGCTTTGGTGTGTCTTCCTCATAAATAAATTTTTTTATTTAGCCACACATGATTGTTGGAATGTGTTTTTAATGAAGCGAAAGTGTGTTTATTTTTCATGCTGCTAACTTAGTGAATGTTTTGCTAGGTTAGGCGACTTCTCAGATGTGTTGGTGTGTGTTCCTACTGAAGAGAAGGTTTAATTTAGCCACAGCTAAGCTTTAGGTGTTTGTTTCTAATAAATATTTTATTTTATTTAGTCACAGATGAGTGCTGGAATGTTTTCTTTATGATGGGAAACTGCGTTCAAATTTCATGTTGTTAACTTAGTGAATGTTAGTTTAGGTGACTTTTTAGACCCTTATGGTGAGTTATTTTCAGATAATTGCCTAGTTATATATATATAAGATATTTTCCTACAAGCATTTTCAGATTTTTATAGTAGAGAATTGCCAAATATGGCTGTGAGCGAAATGCTCTCTTACTCTTCTTATGCAAATCAGATTAGTCACCCTTTGAATAATTTCCCTGAGGGAACGCTCCCAAAGGGAGCAATAAAGTTCTATCCTATCCTATAAAAACAGATGTGGCAAGAGATTTTTATGGTATAACTTTAGCACGAATTTAGATTTTTGTGCAGTTTTTTCCACCCAAAAAAAGTAAAATGCCTGCTCAAATTTGACATCCTGGCAAAACCTCTAGGGCAGAACAAGATTATCGAAACAGGGTCATTGTATGCTCAAACACACCTGCTGACTATGGATTCTTTCTCATCATGAGAAACCTTAACTCGACCAAGATGGCATATTTCCTTAAATAAAAAAAAACAAAGTGATGGGGAAATGTGAGTTTTACGAGTAAAGAAAGAATAGTTTTTAACACATTTTCTACTGTTTACCATAAGATTTTATAGAATATTGATAAAGCAGAGTTACGCAGACTGATTGATTCACCACTGTCCAGATTCATTTAGCAACCTTGCTATTATTCTAGTGTGATTGCAGTAGGCAATCAGTCGATTTTGGATTTCGCAATGCTTATGATGAGATAGAAGCACTAGTCAGCAGGCGTGCTTGTGCTTACAATGACCTTGTATAAAAAGCAAAGATGTGGTTTGCCAAGACTGTAGTGAAGGAACTTGGCTAGCACTTGAACCCCACTGAAGACTTTTGAGAGGAGTTTGAACAGCAATAGTACCCCAGGATTTCTTACCCCAGGATGAGTTACCTCACTAATGCTCATGTACTGTAGCTCAGTGTTCACACCAGCATAGGTATAGAATATAATCAATAAGTATATTCTCTGACTAACTCATTTACTCTTTTACTGACACACCCACTGATTCACTCAATCACTCATTGATTTGCTTACTCATTTACTGAATCACTTATTACCATACTCACTTATTCACTCAGTCTCTCACATATTCACTCAATTATTGATTCACTCACTCATGCACTGACTCACGGATTTATTCATTGCCTCACTCATTAATTGACTACTTCCTTTGGTAAAAATAGAAAATATGGTTTACCAGTTTATGCCCTGGACATTTCAAACTACAATAGCTCCTCACCATGCTAATGCTCATGTAGTGCATAGCACACTCTAGGATTAATCTGGAAGGAGATGTTTAATTAGCACATCAAGTCGCATCATACACCGCCATCGCAATAAGCATATATGGTAGTGATATTCAGGTGTCCACATGCCTATGGCTATAAAACACAGATGAATGTAAAGTTTGTCTGTCTGTCTGTCTCTACAGTTTATAACAGTGTGTTTAAACTAAGAAAAAGCTTAATCCCATATAAATAATTTCTATGTACACAAAGAACACGGCTAGTGTCAGCCGTAGCTAATTGGATAGGGTGGAGGGCTGGATACCAAAAGATCACCAGTTTGATCCCCACTCTAGGCAAGTCATGACTAAAGTTCCTTTGAGCAAATTACTCAACTCTCAATTACTCCCTGTGCGCTTTAATGGGGCAGCACACTGCTCCGAGTGTTCACACCATGATGGGTTAAATGCAGAGAATAATTTCCCCATAGGGATGAATAAAATAAATCAAAATAAATAAATAAAAGACACTGTGATTACTGCACAATTCCTCAATTCAATTCCTAATAAAAATATGAACAAAATATCAATTTCTAAACTGAAAATAAAGAAAAACATATAATAAGCTATTTAAAAAAATCAATGTATGTATATTCATTTACAAACTCTAATATTTACAGAATAAACTGAAATTTATATACAGATTTCTTTTAACCTCTGAACATATATTTAGTTATATAACATTTATTACTGATAATTGATATACAATGGAGTCACCGACATCCAAACTGACTGGAATACATTACACAGTTACATTGAATACATTCTTTGGTTTTGCATCAAACAGCATTTTTAAGTCGCTTCACAAATTCTCAATCAGATTCAGGTCTGGGGATTGGGCTGACACTTGCCAACCTGCTGGTGTGTTTGTGGTTGTTGTTGTTCTACTGAAACACACATTTCTTCTTCAGCATACAGCGCAGTATGCACAGTATTTTGCTCGCTGGTCCATATTCACACTGGTCCATTGTACTTGGTTTGTAGTGGACTGTGGCTTGAATTCAGTGTTTATGGGCTGTCTGTGGCCTTTAGACCCAATAAGAATATTTCTTGCTCTCTTCTGTTCATAGAATGTTGCCCCTATTCTTGTTGTCAGGTCAATGTGTTCTTTAACAAACTATAACCTATTCAACACATCTTTTATTTAATAATGATACCTTACAAGGGTTTCGTGCAAATATCTTGTGTTCATGTAGGCATATTCTGATTGTTACAGTACTCCTAGGTAATTGAAGATTTCCCTGAAGCTCACTGGACTCTTCTTTACCATTATTTTTATGTGATTTATGCAGATGGTAAAAATTTTTTATCACGTACGTAATTTTTCAGCATTTAAAAAAACTTCATATAATTTTATCTGAGCAACCAATTATTTTCTACAATTCTTTATATGTTACCTCTCTTTAATCAATTTCTTTGGTCAAAGTTTTTTATTCTTTGGTTCTGGAACGACCTGCTAAAAACAGCAGGTAAAATATTTACTGCTCCTTTTTTAACTAGGGGCCATCATTTACACTTTTTTCTTTACAGAATGACTTCACTATTTGACCTCTACACTGCCATTAATTTTTACAGGGCCTTTTATTAAATGAGTCAATTACACTCAATTAGCCATGTGTTTGTCCTGACATTTAATACTATTGGTTGCCATTACTCAGCTATACCTAATCATGATTTTTTCCCCATGTTATATTATCTTTTCTGACAAAATCTGTAAATCCATGCTATTATTTAAACATAACTGTATTTACGACGTGTTTGGTGAGATGTACCTTTTGTCGGTGGTCTAGTAAACCTAACACACATAGCAGAGAGAGTGCAGATTCCTTTCACTAGCACTTGGTGGTTTTTCTGAGGTGTGTTTCTTATAACAAATTATTTAAAATCCAGTGTAGGGTAACACACACACACAGGCACACACACACAGGCACCTACTTATTCTGGAATAAAACTGAAGCTTAGTCAAAATATTATGAATAGAATTCAACAGAACTGCTGTCCTACCAAGATAGACACACCAGTGTAACAACCCCCTATTCTCTGAAATTGCTGATTTAGCTCAAAAAGTTTCCTGTTAGTTTTTCCCCATCTCTGTCCTTATTTCTTCTTTCTGTTCCTCTTTTAAATTAACTATTCTTTTTTTGCTCTGCATTAATATAACCCAAGTGTGATGTATTATGAATGGCTGACTGTGTTTGGAATGGTGATTCAGCGACCACCAATTGAGATTATTATAAAGTAACTATATAAATCACTTCTAGGACTTTATTACACAGCATTAGCAACGTGTATGTGAAGTGCTAATCCAGGATTTACAGTAGTTAACACCTTTTTTGAATCATTTATTAACTGACACACTCGATGACTCGTTAACTGAATCAATTACTCATACATTACTTTGTTCATTCACACTTATTTATTGATTGATTCACTCACATATTCTTTTCCTTATTCATTCACTCACTGGTTCACTTATTTTCTGGCTCATTTCATTCACATTCACTCACTCATGCACTGACTCACTGAAACACCCACTCAATCACTGACTCACCCTTCATAGACACACTAATTTTTCACTACCTCACTCGTTCCTTGCCTTGCTCGCTAATTCGCCGACTGCCTTGCTCAATTATTTCTGCCTCACTCATTCATTGACTTGCTGACTGAGTGACTTGCCCACATACTCTTATTAACTGACTTGCTCACTCACCCATTTACTGACTCGTTTACTAACACATTAACTAACTCAGTCACTGGAATTCTGACTGACGCATTCACTCATTCATTGACTCACACATTTCCTCACTCTCGCTTGCTTACTTACTCATCGACTCTCACTGTAAATGAGTCAATTGAGTGAGTATGTACATTTTTCTATGGAAAGTGATTGTGTGAATCTCACTGACTCACTCACTCAATCACTTTATCATTGACTTGTTTACATAATCACTCATTCATTGCCTCAATTATCTCACTCGCTCCTTCAATTACACACTTACTTGCTCACTTACTGTCACATAATGTATCCCTGCTCTCTCATCTTGTACTCTGACTTCTCTGTGCTTAAAGTCTGGTCAGTATTATGTTTAAATTGTCTCAGCTAGGGTATGTTCTATGGTTACAAATGTTCTGAGAATTTCAAAATAACACTCCTGTTACTGGAATCAATGACTGCTTTACTAGTACAGAATCGTCAGGGTGACTCATTCATATTTTGGCTCACTGGTTAAGACACTGGGTTATCGATCAGAAGGTTGAGAGTTCAAGCCCCTGCATTGCTATGTAACTGTTGCTCTTCTGACTAATGCCCTTAATCTTCTCTTTATTGAATGGACATTTAATATCCTACTATGCACAGATGTGTTCCTTGGGATAAACATAAGCTGATTGAGCATCCCAATCTCTTGTCAGATCTTACAATGCTGGGAATTTGAAACCATGTTACTATCGCTTCTGTATTTTTACTAACACTCTACCAACTGGCAGCTATCCATGCTGCCAACTTGAATTGTCTGTGTATATACACCCATAGACACTTTATTAGGTATTTTGTTTTGCAATTGCTTGTTAACACAAATATCTAATCAGCCAATCACTCCATTTAGGCATGTAGAGGTGGTCAATACAACTTGCTGAAGTAAAAACCTAGCATCAGTATGGGGACGAAAGTTGATTTTAGTGACTTTGAACGTGGTATGGTTGTTGGGGCCAGGGTTAGAGTTAGCATGTGGGTTAGGGTTAGGGCTAGGCTAGTATTTCAGAAACTACTGATCTACTGGGATTTTCACACACAACCATTTCTAGGGTTTAAAGAAAACGGTCTGAAAAAAAGAGAAAAAATCCAGTAAGGGACAGTTGTGTGGAAGACTTGTTGAAGTGAAAGGTCAGAGGAGGCTGGTTTGAGGTGATGAAACGGCACCAGTAATTAAAATAACCATTCTTTTAGCCAAGGATTACAAACTATCATCTCTGTTGGCAGTTCTGAAGGCAAAAACGGTTTACTAGCACGGTGTACCTTATAAAGTGGCAGTTGTGTGTGTGTGTGTGTGTGTATA
This sequence comes from Aspidoras spilotus, assembly GCA_028565295.1. Taxonomy (NCBI): domain Eukaryota; kingdom Metazoa; phylum Chordata; class Actinopteri; order Siluriformes; family Callichthyidae; genus Aspidoras; species Aspidoras spilotus. The sequence goes on along the minus strand of JAOUQV010000027.1, from coordinate 4,593,926 downwards.
TGTGACAAATAAACGATACTTCTTCGAAATGTACATGATTGCTTTAATGTATCTAAACACACTAAACAAGACAGTCCCAAATAATTGGTGTAAGTGTAAATTACTGCTTTATGAAGTAGTAGAGCTCAGATAGCATTTTATTTATTTAATGATTTAGATGCTGACTGAAGGTAACATCATCAACATTTGTATACCCATATCATGGATAACATCAGCCAGAACCCTTTTTGGATTTATATGCTGATACTTAAAACCACAGAGTGTGTGAGGTCTTACAAACACGCACACACACACACACACACACACACAGAGCCAGTCCAAATAACAGCCACCCAATTGCAAAACACCACTTTCACAATACGGATCGGCGAATGTGTGTAAATTCTGGGAAATTACTTTCCAGAAGGAAACTATCAAAATAATATGACCATTTCTGTTTTCTTCTTCTCCTTGTATCTTTCTTTGCTACTCTACTCACTCTTATTTTAAGTTTTTGTGATTATGTTGCAACAAAATAAACAAAAGAATCCATTTGCAATATAATAATAGCTAAACACCTAATTATAGCAAACAATGTAACACTGGGGTGGCACGGTGGTGCAGTGGGTAGTGCTGTAGCCTCACAGCATGAAGGACCCGGGTCTGAGCCCCAGGTCGAAGGACTCTGGATATTTCTATGTGGAGCTTGCTTGTTCATCCTGTGTTTGTGCTGGTTTTCTCCAGGTGGTTAATTGGTGTGTCTAAATTGTCCTTTAAGGTGTGAATGTGTGTGACTGTGAGTTTGTGTGCCCTATGATTGTTTCCCTGTCTAAGGTTGTTCCTGCCCATGCAGTGAGCTGTGATTATACAAATGGCAAAGTTATTTCTCGTGCATTTGGAAGTGGTTCATCTTCAGTCTGTTATGCATGAATTGCTGCATCAATGTGGCATGGCATGGAGGCAATCTGCTTGTGGAACTACTAAGGTGTTATGGAAGCCCAGATTGCTTTAATAGCAGCCTTTAGTTCATCTGCATTGTTGGGTCTGGTGCCTCCCATCTTCCTCTTGACAGTTCCCCATAGATTCTCCATGGTGTTTAGGTCAGGCGTGTTAGTTGGCCAATCAAGCACAGTAATACTGTGGCTAATAAACCAGGTATTGTTAGTTTTGTCAGTGTGGACAGATGCCAAGTCCTGCTGGACAGTGAACTTTCCATCTCCAAAAAGCTTCTCTGCAGAGGGAAGCATGAAGTTCTGGTAGACGGCTGCGCTGACTTTGGTCTTGATATAACACAGTTGACCTACCTCAACAGATGACATGACACCCTAAACCATCTCTGATTGTGTGTCTAAATTTTCCTTTAGTGTGTGAATGTGTGTGACTGTGAGTTTGTGTGCCCTATGATGGATTGTTTCCCTGTCTAAGGTTGTTCCTGCCCATGCAGTGAGCTTTGATTATACAAATGGTTATTTCTCATGCATTTGGAAGTGGTTCATCTTCAGTCTGCTTTTGATGACAGCAAGAGATTCTGCTGCTCAGCCAGTCAATGGAAGTTCATTCCATTTACCTTGTTGCTAGTACAGAGAGAAGTCTGGATGTTTGTCTCCTGTGTGTCCTGGATGTGTGGGTCAAGTCAAACATGCATGTGAAACATGAAGAGCTCTGGGTGCAAATGGGGCTTTAACCATTTGGAAGGGTGCAGGAAGACAGTAAAGGGTACGCAACAAGGGCGTGACATGGCTGAACCTGGGAATGTTGAATACAAAGCTAGCTGTCGAATTCCGAAGCAGTTGCAGGAGCCTGATAGTTTTGTCAGTGTGGACAGATGCCAAGTCTTGCTGGACAATAAAATTTCCATCTCCAAAAAGCTTCTCGGCAGAGGGAAGCATGAAGTTCTGGTAGACGGCTGCGCTGACTTTGTTCTTGATATAACACAGTTGACCTACCTCAACAAATGACATGACACCCCAAACCATCCCTGATTGTGGAAACTTCACACTAGACCTCAAGCAGCTTGGCTTGTGTGCCTCTCCACTGTTCCTCCAGTCTCTGGGATTTCCAAATAGAATTTAAAATTTACTTTCATCTGAAAACAACACTTTGGACCACTCAGCAACAGTCCAGTTACTTGTGCATCTTTTTCTACCACACTTTTTTCCTTCCACTCAACCTTCCATATGCTTAGATATAGCAGTTTAAGAACAGCCGGCTTTTTTAGCAACCTTCTTGTAGAGTGTGTCAATGACTACCAATTTCTTCCCCATGATTGTGTAACCTAAAGGATCATTTGAAACGTTTTTGTATGTGTTTTTTTTGTTAATTATTCTAATTTTCTGAGTTAATGATTTTGGGTTTTCATTGGCTGTAAGACATAATCATTAACATTAACAGAAATAAACACTAGAAATAGAACACCGTCTTTGTAATAATTCTATATAATGTATGCATTTAACTGTTTGTATTTAATAACTGAAATACAAGAACTTTTTGATTATATTCAAATTTATTTAGATGCATCTGTATAAGGGAAGAAGTTACACAGATCATGTGACAGCAGTGCAACTTCATAAACATTCATAAATATCTTATACTGTAGTATCTTTTCAGTCAAAACTGAGGATTTAATTTGATACACTGGCGTTATGAAGGACCAATAACAATACGGTGACAGCAACACATCTTAAAAACTTTGGGACAAGGCTATGTTTACCACTGTGAACCCCTTTTCTCATTACAACAGTCTGTAAATGTCTGGAGACTGAGAAAGGCAGGTTGCTCAAGTTGAGGGATTGGAAGTTTAATCCTTTCTTGTCTAATGTAGGATTCTATCTGTCTCAGGACTTTTCTATCTTCCATTTTATGATGTGCCAAATGTTTTCTATCTGGACTGCAGAGTGGCCAGTTCAGTACCTGGACACTTCTTCTATGCATGACGTTGTAATTGATGCAGTATGTGGTCTTTCCTGAAATATACATCATCTGTATGGTAGCGTATGTTGCTTAAGAATCTGGATATACCTTTCAGCATTAATGGTGTCCTTTCAGATGTACACTATTTGCCATAAAATTTCAAAATGTCTCACTTTTGACATCTGATGCGTTGTCTATGCTCTATTGGAAATACAATATCAGGTTTTGAGATTTGTAAATTATTGCATTACATTTGTATTTACGGTTTTTGTCATTTGTCCCAACTTTTTTGGAGTCAGGTTTGTAAATTAACAAGATCATGAGCTTCCTGGAGATTTTAAACAGATTATGGTGTAAAAAAATTTCACAAATCCATCTATTGGAAAATTGTGTCCATCAGTTAAACATTGATGTTTAATGTTTTGTACTGATGGCCACATAAGGAAAAATATACGAAGGACCGACTGGGCCATTCGCTACATTTTGGGTATATATCGCCTCACATCTAGTGTATTTAAAGTTAAAAAAATCAATCAGATGTTGGTAAACTATGCAAACAGACAGTGCTGCCATTTTGGTCACATGTGGCAAAAGTTTTCTTTGATTTCTTCCTTAGTGAAGAAATTGTCTTGTTTAAAAAAATTAAGAATTACTATTCACTCAGGTACATTTTTTTATGTGTAGGTCATATTCTTTTTGTGTTTTGGTATTAGTTTGGACAACCATGATGTGTAATAATAATTATACTTTATTGATCCCTGTAGGGAAATTCACTGCAATTAACCCATGCGGGGGTACACTTGGGTGCTGCCCACCTATTGAGGCAGCCTGGAGTGGGTATCAAACCAGCGATCTTTTGATCCCAGACCACTGCCATGACCTAATGTATAGAGTAGTTGTCTGGGATCAAAAGATTGCTGGATAGTTAACTAAATTAAAAACTGCTGTTAATAAACATGTCAAAATTAAATGCTTAATTATGTCCGTGTCTCTCTTTTTGCTTCTCTCTCTCATTTTTCTCTCTCTCTCTCTTCTTGTTGCTCTTTAATGTATTTCTCAGCATTTCCAGAACATGTTGAAGTCAAAGCTGAACGTTTTGACGCTGCGTAAAGACTCGTTACCAAGTGTCATCTTTCATGAACCAGAGGCCATTGAGCTTTGCTCTACGACACAAAACGCTAAACCACGGACACATAATGGCTATAAGGTATGACAGACACATACACACTACAGAAAACAAATATCTATTATATATATAAGATCAATTCATAATGTGCCAGTCCCAATGACATATTCTAATGTCTGGGATAATGTTTAGGTTGTATGCTGTAGATGGCCCCCAAAAACATTTGCTTATCATTATTGTACCAGTAGGATACTGTGTGTCTGTTCACCTTTAACACTGAGTCATGCCCTGGCATGCTGGAAGAGGTGCAATAGGGTTTAATTCACTAGGCTCTGGCACGGTTAATGATCACCCTACAAGCATACCGCAGCCTAGTGAATCATTCCACATCCCACCTCTTTAATCATACTGAAGCATGTATGATTCAGTGTTTCAGAAAATGTATTTTGTCCAAGTGTAAAATATAACTGATCTTAATCTGGTTTTGATTGGTACATGCACTCCTGAATTGGCCTGTTTGTAGGATGAACTGGCCGATTGCCTGAATCCTGCAATACAGTCATGTAGGAAAGATAAAAATGTCCGATACTATGCACAACGCTCCAGCGAGCATAAAATCTAAAGATTAGAAGAAGTTTGGTTTTTAAGTGGAAGAACGGATAATGCAAAATCGCATTCAAATACCTTAGCACAACATGGGGAAATTGCAGATGAGGACCCAAAGACACGGCATTACAAAAACACAGATATACAGGATTACAGATACTTGACCACAACTTCCGCTAGAGCCAAGGTGATAACAGATTCAATATCCTAGTTCTTCAAGTGTAATATGTTGTATATAATATATAATGCAATATATTAATATATTGAATTCACGTCAAATACAACAACTGCTGTACACATGTTAAATACAACAAATCCACAATTGAAATTAATCGTCCTACCATTATATGCACTGTCCCTCTTTTGTACATGTCCAAACCATCTCATTCAGACCTTTCTAACTTTTGTCTCCCAATTTTCCAACCTCTGCTTTTTCCTTCTGATGTTCATTCCTCATCCTGGTCCCGCCCAACAAAAAAACATCTCAAGCTCTGCCACCTCCTGCTTCCTGTATTTTAGTCAGTGCCACTGTCTCTAAACCATACATCAAGGCTGGTCTCACTACTCTCTTATATACCTTTTTTTGAATTGTATCGTACCACATGTATCGGGATTATCACTTATTGGACAGATGCGCAACCCATACTATTTACACAATATTTTGTCAGTTAAAACATCTGCTGCATCAGTAAAACGTAAAAAGTGTGTGGTAGTGCATAACCATTAAAGCTTTATCAGAGGGTGCTTGTGAGACTGTAGAAAGCTTAACTTTTAAAGAGGATAGGATGGAACAAAAGCAGATTAAAAATATAAATCTAAAGGGAAATGTGAAAGTGCAGCTCAAAAAGAAAACAAATGTAGGTTTATAAAACACTTGCAAATATAAAAAAAAATAATATGAGGATACAGTTCAAATAAGAGGGAAATGAACTTGTCTGAGTCATTTTTCAAAGCAGCTAGATGCCGTAAACGCAATGAGAGACAGCTGTTTTAACCCACCTGGACCACATTTCGACTGGTTGAAAGCTGGGAAGATAAAGGGAAAAGAGAAATTGAAATTATGAAAATATCACTTATAATAAGATGCAGAAGGAAATGGAGAAGACTAAAAACAAAGAAATAATCTGACATTTGCAGGGGACAAGTCAGAACAGACTGAATGTCAGACTTCCGAGAAACCCAATCCACAATGTAAACAGAGATTCAGCTGGAAGAAGAGAGTTGGGGAAAGGACAGAAATCTCACCAGATCTTAAATCTTTCTGTGCCTCGAATGACCTCTGGTAAGAGACTCTACTCACAACAAGAACAAATAAATTAACTGTTCGACAAGGATTGCTGGCTCCTCACCTGATGAACCAAGTTGCTGGCTCCTCACCAGATGAACCAAGTGTTCATCTTTGGCGCTGATAAGCATTGGGGCACTGCTGATTGGTTTTAAACCATACACCTTTTTCTCCTGCTGACTTCTTGTTGCATGGTGGCCAAGGAGCACCTATTTCAGACATATGAATTTTAGCTCTGGGGCATCCCATTGTCTTGACATGTTTCTCCATCCTAATTTAAAAATTCTACTTTTTGTAAAATCAGTTTCATCATTTGGAAAGAAATTCCCCTGTCTATATAAATCACATTTGATAATAAATTTCAGAGAAAATGCATAGGCAAAAATAGTGTATAGAGGTCAGAGATTATGTGCACATATCTGAACTTTGTGCAGATGGGAGAAGCTTCCAGAAGCTATCACTGCAACACTCCACTAATCGGTTATATAAGGCAAAGGGGTCAGACAGAAGCCTCTTCTCATTTGAAGATGCATGAAAGCCAGCCTGGAGACTGGATTCTTGTTACTTTGGAAATAATAAGTGCAGATGGGGAAAATTTTCACAGGGAAGTCGATGCCGACCCGGCAACTCTGGGCGCGAGGTCAGGACAACCCTGGACAGCGCACCAATCCATTATAGAGCACACACTCACACCCGGAATCTCTCACTAATGGGCAATTTAGAGACACCAATGAACCTATCATGCAGGTCCTTTGGAATGTGGGAGGAAACCGGAGCACTGAGAGAAAACCTACAGGGGCTAGACAATGAAACTGAAACACCTGTCATTTTAGTGTGGGAGGTTTCATGGCTAAATTGGACAAGCCTAGTGGCCAGGCTTCATTAATTGCACATTGCACCAGTAAGAGCAGAGTGTGAAGGTTCAATTAGCAGGGCAAGAGCAAAGTTTTGCTCAAAATATTGAAATGCACACAACATTATGGGTGACATACCAGAGTTCAAAAGAGGACAAATTGTTGGT
>JAOUQV010000027.1:4574420-4586899 GCA_028565295.1 Aspidoras spilotus | reverse complement strand
GATAATTGAACCTTCACACTCTGCTCTTACTGGTGCAATGTGCAATTAATGAAGATTGGCCACCAGGTTTGTCCAATAAACCTCCCACACTAAAATGACAGGTGTTTCAGTTTCATTGTCCAACCCCTGTATATATAAAAATAATAAGGACCCAGGTTGGTGGCGCTAATTGGGAGATTTCTGTGTGGAATTTGCATGACATCTTTATAGATAAATGACTTGTGTAGAGATGTATGACTTGTGTTTAAATGAAAGACATGTGTATAGATATATGACTTGTGTATAGAGATATGGCTTGTGTATAGTGTATATTTTAACGCTTACTCCGGTTCAGTAGGGGGCAGAAAACACACAGGAGAAGTAATTGTAGAGAGAAATCTTTAATAATAAATGAGCTAAACTGCAAACACAAATAAGAACACTTATTGGTGTTAATACAACTAATAAACAAAATGAAAACATACTTATAAACATAGTACTTTACTCATTTAGGCATAGCGAACACGTAGCAAACCAAAGACATCCAGAGTTAGTTTCGGGTTTTACATGTAATATGAGATAGCTTGACATCAGGAACCGTTATCTTGGCAGAGTCTGGAAGCGAGATCAGGGCCACGTCCTCAGCTGAGCAAGGTAGCTCTATAATGTCAGCGGCGCAGCAGGGAGAGGGGACGTCTTTAGCGACACTAGGTAGTCCAGCGATATCCACAGCTGCCTGTATGCTGAGCACGACATCCGGAACGCAGCCACTTCATCTGGAGAAGTGATCTGGGGTGGGATGTTGGTACATTAAGCCCTGCTGCAGCACAGGAGCTTGGGCATGTTCAAATTGGGCGTGCATGATCTGTGGAGCTGGGGTGCGCACCAGCACAGCATGCTGTAACACTGGAACCTTGAAACATTCATCTTGTGCATGTTGGATCAATGGGGCTGGGGTGCGCACCATCACAACAAGTTCTATTACCCTCTTAAGCCCTGTAACAGATTGGAGGCGTGATGCCTCAAAGGAGCTTGGACATGAAGCATGGTGACTCGCTGTAGCACCTGAGCTTTTTGACCTGCTGTGGTATGGCTGACTGGGGTCGTTTTGTCTGCTGTCTTGCTGATCCCCTTTTCTGATCCACTGGTTGCTGAATGGGGGAGTTGTGAAGGGGATATGTCTAATACCCTGGCATGCGGCCTTGCATATACAGGTGCTGGTCATAAAATTAAAAAATCATGAAAAAGTAGATTTAATTCCATAATTCCATTCAAAAAGTGAAACTTATATATTATACGCATTCATTACACACAGACTGATATATTTCAAGTCTATTTCTTTTAATTTGATTATTTATAAATGACAACTAATAAAAAAGCCAAATTCAGTATCTCAGAAAAGTAGAATATTGTGAAAAGGTTCAATATTGAAGACACCTGCTGCCACACTCTAATCAGCTAATTAACTCAAAACACCTGCAACAGCCATTAAATGGTCCCGCAATCTAGTTCTGTAGGCTCCACAATCATAGGGAGGACTGCTGACTTGACAGTTGTCCAAAAGACGACCACTGACACTTTGCACAAGCATTGCAAGGTCATTGCTAAAGAGGCTGGCTGTTTAGAGAGCTCTGTGTCCATAAAAATTAATACAGAAGGTAAAGATGTGGTAGAAAAAAGTGTACAAGCAAGAGATAATCGCACCCTGCAATGGATTGTGAAACAACACCCATTCAAAAATGTGAGGGAGATTTACAAATACTGGACGTCCGCTAGCGCCAGTGCTTCTAGAACCACCGTACACAGATATATGCAAGACATGGGTTTCAGCTGCTGCATTCCTTGTGTCAAGCCACTCTTCAACTAAAGACAGCATCAGAAGCGACTAAAGACAAAAGGGACTGGACTGCTGCTGAGGTCCAAAGTTAAGTTCTCAGATGAAAGTAAATTTTGCATTTACTTTAAAAATCAAGAGTCTGGCGAAAGAGAGGAGAGGCACAGAATTCATTTTACTTGAGATCTAGTTTAAAGTTTCTACAGTCAGTGATGGTTTGCGGAGCTATGTCATCTGCTGGTGTTGGTTTTTTAAGGTCTAAGGTCAATGCAGCTGTCTAACAAGAAGTTTAAGCACACCTTCTGCTTTCTGCTGCTGGCTTACTTTTGGACAATGGTATCCCTGTTCTTAACTGGCCAGCAAACTCACCTGACCTTAACACTACAGAAAATCTAAGGGGTTTTGTGAAGAGGAAGATGCGACACACCAGACCCAACAATGCAGTACATCTGAAAGCCACTATTGGAGCAACCTTTTGGAGCTCTCATAACACCTGAGCAGTGCCACAGACTGATCGATTCCATGCAACGCCGCATTCCTGCAGTAATTCAGGCAAAAGGAGCCCCAACTAAGTATGTGTGCTGTCTGTGCTGATACTGTTCATGTTCATATTTTTAAATTAGCCAGCATTTCTAAAAAAAAAAAAAATTTTTTTATCGGTCTAAAGTAATATTCTAATATTCTTAAATACTGAATTTGGGTTTTTTTATGAGTTGTCGGTTATAATTATCAAATGAAAACACTAGAAGTTTTAATTTTTGAATGAAATTATAAATAAACTTTTTCATGATATTTTAATTTTATGACCAGCACCTATATATGTTTTACTTGTGTATAGATGTATGACTTGTGTATAAATGTATTATTTTTTATTGTCTGTATTGTCGTATCTTCCGTTTTATGATGTGCCAAATGTTTTCTATGGTTGAAAGTTCAGTGTCCAGACTCTTCTTCTATGCAGCCATGATGCATCCTTTATTTTGATTTGTTTTACAACAGAACAGTTTCCCACAGTCCATTTTAAATGAGCCTTGGCCCAGAGAGGACGTCTGCGCTTATAGATCTTGTTTAGATACGGCCTCTGTTTGGAATTATAGAGTTTTAGCTGGCAATGGCGGATGGCACAGTGAATTGGGTTCAAAGATAATATTCTTTGGAAATATATCTGAGCCTATTTTGTGATTTCCAATACAGACGCATTGTTGATCCTCTTCCCATCTTTACTTGTGAGAGCCACTTCCACTCCAAAATGCTCTTTTTATAACCAGTCATGTTAATGACCTATTGTCAATTGACCTAATGAGTTGCAATTGTCTGTACCTTTAACTTTTCATGCCTTTTATTGCACTGTCCCAATTTTTTAAGATGTGTTGCTGTCACGAAATTTAAAATGAGCCAATATTTTGCATGAAATTTCAAAATAACTCACTTTTGACATTTGATATGTTGTCTATGTTGTATTGGGAATTCAATATCAGTTTTAACAGTAAATTACAATTTATCAGTAAATTATTGCATTCTGTTTTTATTTACAGTTTTTTTAACTTTTTTGAAATTGGGTTTGTATATCTATACACTGCGCCACCGTGCTGCCCCAAATTATACAAAAATATATAAATATACAGGACACTTATTCACTGGTTCTTTATTTGATCTTGCCAAATCAAATGCCTCTAAACGGTTAGTAGTCATTGTAGGAAACAGTTTGTTCGACAATAATCAATGGATTGGCTAAAACAGAGTATGCTTAATATCCAAAGTGTTCAGTGCAGAAATCAGAAATAGGATTGTGCAATTGCACAAATTAGAGCCATTTATAACAACTGCAGATTTTCAAGCCGCTTCATACTTTTAGCTCAATGCAGTTTGCATTTGACCACACTGTCTGGAGTAATGTTTTATGGTCATATAAGATGAAGTCTTAGTTACTTGGCCACTATGAATAGAGGTATGATCTGTTTGTTGTGCAGAATTCAGTGCAGAGGTAGTGGAGTGTTGATGGGGGAAGCATTATGTTTTTGTGGCCAGTGAAATTTTAAATAATTTACTAAGTTGAAACTTGGGCACAGTTGAGAGTTCTATTAGGATAATGAAGATATATGCACTTTCTGTTCTTCTGTACGTCTGTGTGCTGATGAATGACAATAAACAAACTTGAAGGAAAGATAGGTGTGGAATGTATAAATCAGACTGCCTATGTTAATATCAGTTATAATACCACTAAAATACTACTGATATTTAACTTATGTGGCTATTTCCATTAAAACTAACTGAATTAATTTGGTACATTCAAATTCTTTCCAGTTAACATTGTTCCTTAAATTAAAATAACACTCATACTGTGATACTTATATACTGTACACAACACTTTGTTCTTTATTTCCTCAATGATGTATCTCTGCAGTTTGTTAAGCTATAACTTTGTCAGTTGCAATATATATATGCTGGGTTTCATCATGAAAATGTAATAAACAGCTTATAATGGCTAAACCATTTTGAATAAATCCTTTATTGTCATTCACAAGTTCACTGAACAATTAATATACATATTCTATATTATATTTATTATGTATTATAGAAGCTAGCATCTGTGTCTCCTGATCTGCCACGACTGGTTGAGGGTTGTGTTTCTCGGCCACTAAAAGAACATGAAATTTTGCTGATGAACAGCATGGAGTCATCTGATACTTGTAAACAGGACCTCATCTATTCACATGTGAGTACCCCAGAATATCTTTCATTCGTTTTCTTCCTCTTAATCCACACAGGGTAGCGGGCCAGCCAGTGTCAATTGGTTAAAGGGTAGGAACAACTCTAGACAGGTCGCCAATTCATCACACACACACATACACACACTAAGGGCCACTTGAGAGACACCAATTAACATAGCATGCCTGTCTTTGGGATGTGGGGGTAAACCGCTCACACTCCCTTTTTCTCTCATTATTTATTCCCCTATTTTTATATGATCACAACCTCTTTTTTTGTGTGTGTGTGTGCACATGAATTGCAGAGCCAGAAAGCAGCTGATGTGTATGTTGTTCAAAGTGCCAGAGGTTGTCACCCAGATAAGTCAGACAGTCTCGTCCTTCAGATCAACAAGTTCCTTATTGGTCTTCATTCTGCACAAGAGAGACAACGGCATGTTCGACTGACCACTCAGCGTGTCTGTGATGATGACACAAATCGTTCTGTTTCATCCATAGAGGAGGATTTTGTCACAGCCTCTGAACATCTTGGGGAAGAAAGTGAAGATGACAAAAATGGTGAATAACACTCTTATCTCTAATCAAATCCACCAAATATTATATAGTTCTATAGCGTTAGTAATTTCTAAACATAAAAGCCATTGGTCTAACTACATGTATCATTCATCTGCCCTTCCTTATATCTACCTATCCATTCACTGTCAAAGTTATACTGCCTGATTAAAATACCATAACTATTTTATGTGCATTTACATTACATTTATGGTATATTGTGGGAAATCCTGATTTAAAGTACTTCGACTTAGAAATGAGCCATACAGGTGCTGGTCATAAAATTATTATGAAAAGGTTGATCTATGTCATTAATTCCATTTAAAAAGTGAAACTTGTATACTATAGTGGATATAAAAAGTCTACACACCCCTGTTCAAATGCCAGGTTTTTGTGATGTAAAAAAAATGACAGCAAGACAAATATTTTTACAACTTTGTCCATCTTTAATGTGACCTATAACCTGTACAATTCCTTTAAAGCAGATATAAAATATAAAATAAAAAATTACAATAACCTGGTTGCATAAATCTGCACACCCTTAAACTAATACTTTGTTGCAGCATCTTTGACTTTTATTACAGCACTCAGTCCTTTTGGGTAGGAGCGTATCAGCGTGGCACATCTTGATGTGGCAATATTTGCCCCCTCTTCTTTGCAAAACCACTCCAAATCTGAAAGATTGAGAGGGCATCTACTGTGCACAGCCCTCTTCAGATCACCCCACAGATGTTCGATGGAATTCAGGTCTGTACTCTGGCTGGGCTAATCCAAAGCCTTAATATTATTCCGGTGAAGCCATTCTTTTGTTAATTTAGATGTGTGCTTTGGGTCATTATAGTGCTAAGCCACACCCCCAGTTCTAAACGGGTGTGCACACTTGTGCAACCACATTATCTCAGTTGTTTATTTTTATTTCACCTCCCTGAAATGTTTCAGTTTGTTTTTTTATTGCATTGTACAGGTTATAGGTCACATTAAAGATGGACAAAGTGGTAAAAATATTTGTCTTGTCATTTACATCAAAAAAACCTGGCATTTGATACATAGGGGTATGTAGACTTTTTATATCCATTGTATACACATTTGTTACACACAGACTGATATTTTTCAAAATGTTTATTCCTTTTTATTTGATGATCATAACTGACAACTAATAAAAACCCCAAATTAGTATCTCAGAAAATTAGAATATTACTTTAGACCAATACAAAAAAAGGATTTTAACTGAAAAGTAGGAAAATGTAATGTATTAGCATGTACAGCACTCAATACTTAGTCTTTTCGTATGCTATGAAGAATTAAGGCAGTTCTGAAGAAAAAAGAGGGTCCAAACTTTTAAAAGACAGGTGTACCCTGTCTTTATATATATATACGTATATGCATATATATGCATATATACTGTATATAGCACTGTTTAGGCAACCATCTTTGGATTGCCATTGGCATTAAAGCAATGGTTAAATGGATGGATACTGTAAGGTATGCTAAAGCTTTATATATATATTACGAATGAACACATTGCCTAAGCACTTTGCAGGGCTTCAATTGGTTATTGCCCTTTCATAATACATATACAGAAATAAGGTATACCTTTTTACTTCAAGAAGAATACAAATTCAGATGTGACTGGCAGAGACGGAATCTAAGCAGGAACTGAGGAATCAGACAAATGTGCAAAAACAGAGCAGGCAGAGACTAAATCCAATAGCAATATAATAGAGGTCATAATGGCAGGATGGCTTTGGCTAAAATATGAATGATCTGCAGGGATGAGGATTATGTACATGGGAGGTGATGAATATCAGGCGAGAGTAGTGATAAGCAGATAAGCAGATAACTGGGCACATGCAGGATCTGGGGGAAACAAACAGAAATTAAGAACAAATAGGACCATCATGATGGTCATGTACAGTGGATGTCTTATTGAAATTACAGTATATTATCTATGTTATGTTATTTGTTATTTTGTATGTTATATGTTATGTTATATGTTGTTATGTTATGTTACTTGTTATATTAAATGTTGTATATTTTTATATAACCCCAATTAGAAAGGAAGTTGGGACATTTTGTAAAACATAAGTGAAAACAGAATATAGTTTACAAATTATCTTATACTCTGTATAAGAGGATCTGTTAAATAGCATATGTGTAAATGCAAATATTTGTGTATTTCCTTGGCACAAAGCAATCATCGTTGCTGTTCCAAAGATATTCCTCAAGTACATGTTTTCTATATTTGCAATATTATTTTATATAGATAATGCTCATCAAAGTAACTCTAAGACTTTTAAAATAATTATATTTGTATTGCATTCATTAAATAGTTTAAAGACAACAAAAGGCTGGTAACAACTCCGCTGGCATTGCCCTTATTTACAAGTATGCTCAAAATAGGTTAATTGGTTGGCACATATCCAGCACTTCAACACAACCTTCCAATCCAGTAACAGAAGGACCCTCAGGCACACAAGTGGCAGCATAGTAAATAAAAATGTACTCTAAATCAGACAGTAGAAATATCAACATGCATGATATTTGTAGTAATAAAATAGTTGTAAAGGTTGAGGTACAGTGAGGGTTAAAACAATGAGACACACACTCCACCCAGAAGCCACAAGGCATGACTACTCTATAATTAAACTCTCATGAGGAATAAGACAGACTAGTGTGTGAAGGTTAGGATCACCTCTGAGCCAGTACATTATTTATTATACGCTAAAAAATAGTATCTACAGGTTTGTTCATAAGAGATGAATAATATGTAAAAGGTCACTGATGTTAGACTAAAGAGGATCTGGAATTACATAAAGCCTTGGATTGGAGTGTTTTTTTTACATTTACATACACTGTATTTCCAAAAGTATTCGCTCACCTGCCTTAACTCATATATGAGCTAAGCCATAGTGTTTAATATGACGCGGTTTACCCTTTGCAGCTAGAACAGCTTCAACTCTTCTGGGAAAGCTGTCTTCAAGGTTTAAGAGTGTGTTTATGGGAATTGTTCACACACTGATGTTGGACAAAAAGGCCTGGTGCTCAGTCTCATCCCAAAGGTGTTCTATCGGGTTAAGTTCAGGACTATGTGCAGGCCAGTCAAGTTTATTCGCACTAGACTCTGACATCCATGTCTTTATTGACCTTGCTTTGTGCACTAGTGCACAGTCATGTTGAAAGAGGAAGGGGCCAGCTCCAAACTGTTACCACAAAGTTGGGAGCATGGAATTGTCTAAACTGTCATGGCAGGCTGAATCATTCATACACCTGTGGCCATTAAAGCTATTGGAACATCTGATTCAGATCATTTGAAATTGCTCCTAATTTGGCCTGGATATACAGGTTTTGTTTTAATACTTTGCACATACTTTTACATTTTTTTACAATTCAATTGTCATTAACTGTTATTATTAAACTCTAAGGTAATTATGCTATAAAAATTATTGTATCTCTATAAATGCAGATGATGGATCGGTTAATGCGAAGACTGTGATGCTGAAGACTGAACAAATTAGGAATAAAATAATGGTTGAAAAAGAAGACAGTGAAGACTCAGATACCATTTGTGCTTCCTGTAAATCACACAAAATTTCCAGAACTTACAACAGACCTGAAAGTATCACTCCTAAAAATAGCAAACAAACCAACAAGGAGTCAAATTACGCCTCCAGTCTTGCCAAATCTGTTCTGCAGGATGCTTTCAGCTACCTTTCTAAAGATGAGCCATCCATTTCCACTGAGACAACAGCATTTATCCCCAGCTCTCTAAAAAAATCAACAGATGAGCCCACTAGAGCAAGAGCACCCTCATTTGAACTACCAAAAATTGTGATAGTCCAGAGTCCTGATAATTGTGATGAGCCATCTGAATGGCCTGGAACACAATGTTTTGGTGCACTTGAAAACCAGAACGTCGAAGAGAAAGGAACACAGCATCACTTGCAAAACAGCCCTGCGATTAGTCACACGGCTAAGCCAGTTGAGATAGCTTTAGCATGTGCTGCTAGCGTCATTGGTACTATCAGCCACCCACATGTAACAAAGCAATTAATGCTAGAATCAGAAAATGCTAAGTGCATGAAGAATGAAGAAGAGAGCAGAGAGTCCAAGGATGGAGATAATTTATTAATTTCTGAAATATTTGCAACGACCCATCTAACCGGTGCAGATAATCCAGTAGCTGTAACTGAAGACTCATATGAATTGTCTGCAACACCAGTGGGACTGTTATCAGCAGCTCAAGCTTCCACAGCGATTACTTTACACTGTGGTGTGGCAGAAAGATCTAGTATGGACACTTTCGGATCCACAGTGTCCGAGATTCTTTTGAAGGAATCTTTAGAAGTCCTCATCCACAAACAGAACTTTACCAGCTTAGAAAACTTTTTGGAGACCACATTTAACAAGATTGTGGATGGTGTCATGCATCCAAAAAGTTCCTATCAGAACCATCCAGTGGTGGACGATGTTAACCAAGAGGTGGCAGAGACCATGTTTAAATATGCATTGGAGAAAGCTATAAAAAGAATAGAGCTTAAAGGGGAAGATGCCCCCAACATCCACTTATTCTTTTTGGAGAGTTTGACCAGCTTGCTCTTTGATGTTCTTTGCATCATATCAAGGAAATTTGGTGAGACATCTAAATATACCCCAGAGTTATTGGATAGGAACAGAAGTGAAGTGAGTGAAAAAGAAAATGGGGCTCCGACCAAGGTGGGATTTGAGGAAATAGTACAACATTTAACACAAATAAAACAGCCTGAAAATACTACTGAGGTAGAGCTTTCTTTTCTAACTGAAAAAAAGGAAAATGATCACCAGGGCAGGCAAGGGGAAATAAAGAATGGATCAAATGTGAATGAGATTACCAAACATACCCAAAGCAGAACAGCTACCACAATTAGACAAACTGAAGTCAAGCAACAGATTTTGTCTTCATCTACAGGAAATCTACAGGTATCTAAAAAGAATCAAGGTGAGTCCAAGACTCCTGTTGTGTGTTTTGCTGAAGAATTGGCAACAACTGTAGTCTCTATGGCTACAGAACTGGCGGCAATCTGTTTGGAAAATTCAAGTGGCAAGCAACCCTGGTTTTGTGCACTGAAGTCAGGATCAGAAGTATCCGAAGGGCTCCTGTTGCCCTGTCATCCAGTTACTCCATTTCGGAGAAAAGAAACACACAATGGAGTGGTGATTGCTAAAAAACATCGTGCACCTCGTCTAAGTGAAATAAAGCGCAAGACGGAGGAGCATCCTGAGCTCATGGAGCGACTGGTGAACCGTGTAGTTGATGAAACAGTTCATTTTGATGATCCAGCAGGCTCAGATCCTTTTGCACTTTTTGCCTCAGAGGTCACTGCCAGAATAATGACCTGTCCTGAATTGAACATTGTGGACACATCCAAACAAGGCCATCCCACACGCGGTCGGCTTCAGTGTGAGAGATGGGGCAGTCGTGGAAAAACGTCTAGCTACGAAAGTATTCCAGAGGAGGAGTCATCTGTTGCACCTAACACTCTTGATCCAGGAAGCAGACTGGGTCACAACCTGAGCCGGGGAAGCTCAATATCTAAGCAGTCCAGCTGTGAGAGCATTACAGATGAGTTTTCTCATTTCATTGTAAACCAAATGGAGACAGAAGGCAGAGGATTTGATCTACTTCTGGATTATTACGCTGGGAAAAATGCTAGCAAAATATTAGCATCTGCTGTTCAACAGGTGACGAGCAAGAAAGATGGACACCTCAATGTTCAGACATCAGCTTGCCTGTCCAAACAATCCAGCACAGAAAGCATTACTGAAGAATTTTATCGCTACATGCTCAAAGACATTGACAAAGAGAATAAAGTGTATGGAATCACTAAGACCAAAGCCTGGCGCAACAGCCTTTTCCCCCCACCATCCAGGACTCCCTTCTGCATACGTCAATCATCTGTTCCAGACAGACGATCATCAGATTCAAGGCTTACTGTAAATTCTCCAATTAAGGCCAACTCATTTGATGGATTTGCCCAAAACTTTCATGGTGACTTGCTCAATATTTATCCTACCGACTTTGTATCATCAACTGGATTATGCAAGTCTGATTCCTGTTTGTACCAGCGTGGACAGACAGACCATATTACAGACATGCTTATCCATGAGACCTGGGCCAGTTCTATTGAGTCTCTGATGCATAAAAACAAAATTATATCAAAACCCTCTGAAGACAGCACAGAGCAGGACTCCTTAGAATCTCAACCTCATGTCGAGTACTTTGCTAATCGATTAGCCACAGACATTGTCGAGAGTGGCAAGTCACTTATCGGATGCCAGCAGGAAGTTGTCACTGTCCATGCTTCAGTTAGTGAGAAAAGGAGGGGTTGGTCAAGCCCTGTAATTGGTCAAAGCTTTTCCCAGCATGAAAGGGCAAATTGTGGACAGAGGGAGGTTCCTTTGATACACATTGAGCCAGATCAAAAGGAAGAAGTGTCAGAAAACAAGGATTATAGCAGTTTTTTCATCAGAGATTCACACACCACTGTTCAACCTCAAAGCAGCACCGAAAAATTCCAGAACAGGTATGATATAAAAGAAAGCATAAAGATATTTTGCAGAGGTCATACTCCCAATCAGACAACTTCAAGAGAAACAGAGAAGCTCCTCACAGCTCTTTCAGTTACTGAAGCCCAAACAAAAAGGTAACATTTCAGTCTATCTGAGCAGCTTTGATTTGTCTGACAAAGTGACAGAGAAGGTGAGGAAGCAATACAAAGAGAGATTTTTTAATAAAATTGCTGACATTTCCTTTATTATCTCATTATTGATCTGTTGCCTTCAGTGAATTGGAACATACATGCTGAATAGTGACAGATAGGACAAAAACCTTGCAGACATATAAATGCAGTTTTATTATTGCTATATCAATCATATATAGTAAGTATTTGGAAACATTTTAGATTAGATATACCCAAAAAAATTCATCATGCTAATTGTTTTGGCAAAGGTTAAAATCTGGTATACAGAAATGAACCTGACCAATCAAAAAATGATTGTTTATATGAATTGAAGAGTATTATAGTTACAGTGAGCACCCTGGAAAAAATATAAAAGGTTAACAGAACTGGTATATAGTACATTGTATTTGTCATTATAATTAAATTACAAAATAATTCAATCCACTACTTAAAAATATCAGTTGGTTTGTTGCCATGAGACAAATAAGTGGTTTCTTCCCAAACTGTTGTCACAAGGTTTGTTGTTGTATATTGTTGTAATTGTAATTTCATATTACAATTGATCTTGTCCACTGGGAATCCACACTCCAAAATCAATGGAAGGGATATCTGGACAACTAGCAGTACGAAATATAGCGACTGTGCTTTTAAACATAAACTATATTAATAGCTTAAATACAGATAGCTATA
>JAOUQV010000027.1:4538152-4549187 GCA_028565295.1 Aspidoras spilotus | reverse complement strand
TAAATTAAAAGGGAATGCAAAATGATGTGGAAGTTTAAAAATTCCATATTTTAATTAAAATAGAACATAGATTACATGTTTAAACTGAGAGCCAAAATGTTTAAACTGAGAAAAGTTATTTTGAATTTCGTGATAACTACACATCTACACATAAAAAGTTGGGAAAACTGATAAGATCTTGGGTCATTCTTCTCCTCTTTAGTCCTAATGACACGGCGTCCCTGATTTCCATAAGGAACTTCAAATTTTGTTTCGTCTGACGACAGAACAGTTTTACACTTTGTCACAGTCCATTTTAAAAGAACCTTGGCCCAGATAAGACGTCTGCACTTCTGATGCATATGATGTGCGTATGATGATATTCTGTTATGTTATTCTAATATTCTCTTATGATGATATTCTTCACTGTAGATGATTGTAGGTTTAAACTCTTTACAATTTTACAATGTCAAACTCCTTTGTGATATTTCTCTACTATTTTTTGGCACAGAATTGGGGGATTGGTGATCCTCTTCCCATCTTTACTTTTTAGAGCTGCTGCCACTCCATGATGCTCTTTTTATAACCAGTTATGTTAATGACCTATTGCCAACTGACCTAATGAATTGCAATTGTTTGTACCTTAAACATTTCCAGCCTCTTATTGCTCCATCCCATCTTTTTGGAAGATGATCCACTATTTGACATGAAATTTTAAAATGTCTCACTGTCAAAATGTGATATGTTGTCTATGTTCTATTATGAATACAATATCAGTTTTTAAGATTTGTAAATTATTGTATTCCGTCAACTCTGGGTCAATCCATTATAATGCGCACACACAATTACTACCAGACAATTTAGAGACATCAATCAACCTATCATGAATGTCGTTGGAATGTGGGAGTTAACCGGAGTACCCAGAGAAAACCCGCACAAATACGGGGCTTGAACCTGGGATTTGGTTGCTGTAAGGCCACAGGACTACACAATGCCACCATTCTACCAACTTGGCTATGTTACTCTCTATAACACTAGATATTTGAAGTTGTGCATGTCCATTATGATGATAGTCCATATTGGGTGTGTTTTATTTTTAATCAGTGTTTCAATGTTCAATTTCAGCTTTCTGTTTTACAAATAAATTAACTGGTAAGTCATAAAGAGCATCCTGAAAAATCTGATACATCTCTTAACAAAATTCATACTACAAAGAATAGAGTGTCTAACACTTCTGCACAGTAACGAATACTAAAATAACTTTTATATATACACAAAAATGTCACTGTATATAAAATCCATTGTTTTGCCCTATGTGTCATAAACATATACACTCACAAGTCAATTTATTAAGTACACTTCCAGTAAACCGTTGGACCCCCTTTAGCCCTAAGACCTGCCTTAATTCTTTGTGGCATACTTTCAACAGAGATGGTATTCTGAATTCCTTGGCTGTATCAAGTGCTTAGGTAAGCCACTGTTGCCTTTTTCCCCATTGTGATGCTCAGTTTGTATTTTAGTAGTTGTCTTGCCCGCTGCTAAATGCCTAAATGCACTGAGTTGCAGCTATGTGATTAGCTGATTAGATATTTGTGTTAACAAGCAATTGAACCTAATTAAGTGGCCACTGAGTGATGTTTCATTATTCCCCGCAACCTGAAGACTTGCCAGAGAGTCTAACTGTCCAGTGTCTGGTTGCCTCACGGCAAGGCCCTCAGTTCAATCCAGGGTGGGATGGCCTGGGTTAGTTCTATGTGGCATTTGCTAGAAGGTGATACGGTCACATTCCACAGTCCACAGTATGTATGTATGTATGTACTGTATGTAACTTGTGTATGAATACAACCTTGTTATAAAAATAAAAATATATAAAACAATGTGTATATTAAAAATCGTTTTATTTACACATATTAATGTTACAGTAGTGTGTACGTTTAAATAGAATTTTTAAAAGTTTTTTAAAATAAATCTTTAATGACACCTCTTTACTGTGGTTTAATTCGAGAAACACGTGTCCTTTGTTAATTTTGTTTACTTACGACAAATAAATCTCTAAGTTTCAAGTTCCGGACGGAGATTACGTCACCATAGCAAAATATTCATTGGTGGTTTCTGGGAAATGTAGTGTAAGTTCGCCAATCTCTATGTAAATCTTACCTAATGGTACAATAGGGTAAACGTGATTGTTGCCATGTTTATTATCAGTGATTCACTATAAATTGCATTAAAAAAAAACAAACCAGAGCATATAGTTCACGTCGTAGCTCATGTAACTTATAAAAACAATAATTTCCCACATATTTTTTTATAGTTCGGTTTTTCCCTGCCACCAGGCGTCGCCACAACGAATCACCCACATTACGATATACCGGACGCCCTTCCTTATGCAACCTTTACCTTTTCGGAACATTTTTGAGTATCCAATTCACCTATCTTTATGGTTTTGGACTGGGGAGGGGGCTGTCAGAGTAGCCGGATAATTATTTTAAATATTAATCAATATTTATATTGATATAATTGTTTTTTATATTTTTATATTTTTAAGTTTGTACAATTTTTTTGTAGCGATAACCATTGCTTCCTCGTTGAAAAGCAGTAGGTAAAACTACATCTCCCAAGCTGCACTTCGACAGAGTTGTGTAACTTTCCTGCTTCTTACGGGCGAAAACTCTCGCGGTTGTAGCAAGTTAGCTAGCAACATCGGCTAAAATAGAAACATCAGGTTAGCTTATTTCTGGATGTTTACAAAAAAGTTATTCTGTGTATAAACGTGTGCCGTTTAATAACTTGGACAGGACGAGGTGTAAAGCAAGAACACAAAATAGACAAAAGAAAATCGGGGGCGGATCAGAAATCAAACATGTCCTCCTCTTCCTCCTCGCAGGCATCTTCCAGGCGGCAATGGTGTTATCTGTGCGATTTGCCCAAGATGCCTTGGGCCATGATTTGGGATTTTAGCGAAGCAGTGTGTCGCGGGTGTGTAAATTATGAAGGCGCAGACCGGATAGAAATGCTAATAGACACGGCGAGGCAGCTAAAGCGCACCCATGTGATGCAGGACAGAAGGTCTCCAGGTCCTCAGCCGGGGGGAAAACACGGCCCTGGGACGAAAGATGGCGCACTGGACGGGGGTAGAAGTACTGCCGATAGATTTGAAAGAAGCAGAGGGGAGTTTGTATCTGCTAGACTTGCTAAC
Source organism: Aspidoras spilotus (assembly GCA_028565295.1). Classification (NCBI taxonomy): domain Eukaryota; kingdom Metazoa; phylum Chordata; class Actinopteri; order Siluriformes; family Callichthyidae; genus Aspidoras; species Aspidoras spilotus. The sequence goes on along the minus strand of JAOUQV010000027.1, from coordinate 4,546,012 downwards.
GGATTGCCCAGGTTGGAAGACGGTTCTATAGCAGAGGTTAGTAGGCAAAGTCCCAATGCGAGGAGGACGATGGTGGCAGGTGTGCCGCCAAATTTAATGGCCCAGGGGATTGTGGGTACGCCGCATGGGCTCTTGATCGGTGCCAGAGCCAGTGGTGCACCACTGGCCATATCTGCACCAATGTTGGGCGAACTTGGGAAGAGACAACAGGCATTGGGTGTTGGGATGTCATTTGTGAGCTCAGATTTTGAGAAGGATCTGAAGGAGAAGCAGAGGAATGCTGAAGCTTTAGCTGAACTTTCTGAAAGTGTCCGGAACAGAGCTGATGACTGGGCTGGACGTCCCAAACTTGTGCGTGACACATTGGTAGCGCTTTCCAGCTGTGCACCATTCAATGTGCGCTTTAAGAAAGACCATGGCATTATTGGAAGGGTGTTTGCATTTGATGCTAAGCTAGGTGTAGATTTTGAGCTTAAGGTGTTTGTCGAGTACCCATGTGGATCAGGGAACGTTTTCTCGAGCCTGTTGGCATTGGTTAGACAAATGTTCCAAGATAGCCAAAAAGATTCAGGCAAAGTGATCAGCTCAGGCTTTAAATATGTTGAATATGAGAAGCGGCATGGTATTGGAGATTGGCGTCTACTTTCAGAGTTTCTCAGTGATTCTGTTCGGGCATTTAAAGAACCACCAGCACCTGATTCACTCCCTCAACCCTATCTGGATGGTGCTTTTTCCATGTTACCCACTGCACATCTCGGACGTCCTGGCCAAGCTCGAATGCGACGCCGAAAAGCTTCTCCTGATCCAGATGCTGCTGAGAGGATGACATTAGAGGAGCAGATACGCCAGCATTGGTATCCTGGCATAAGCGCTCATATTCCCAGCAGTTCTTTTGCCAGTGCTATGCCTGGTCAGCTTCCAAATCTTCAGGAGGTGGCTCCTGTTTCTCATGGCAGTGACCCTTCACCAATCAGTGCCCTCATGAGTGTTGCAGACAATGTTGGTGCCATTAGCCAATCCCCAAAAGACATGCCAGGAGGAAGTGGTACTCACGCTCCCAGCGCTAGTCCATCTTCATCTGGGCAAAGGCGACTGACATCACGCAACAGCGAAAATGGATCCGGAACAGCCACAGTTGCCTCTGCGGTGCCTCCGGTTTCTATAGCAGACCAAGTTCCTGAAGTATCTGGAGCATCTGGGGTACCTCTTTGTTGCACCATTTGCCATGAAAGGCTTGAGGATACACATTTTGTCCAGTGCCCTTCAGTGCCTGTGCACAAGTTCTGCTTCCCATGTACCAGAGAATTTATCCGTAATCAGGGCTCAGGGAGTGAGGTATACTGTCCAAGTGGTGATAAATGCCCACTGGTGGGCTCCAATGTGCCCTGGGCATTCATGCAGGGGGAGATTTCAACTATCTTGGCTGGTGACGTGAAAGTTAAGAAAGAGAGGGACCCATAACTCGAAGCAGGTATGACATGCACATACTGAAACCACACATGTGATGATAGGAGTCAAAGCCTCCAGAACAATAAATAAGGGGAATTGCAGTATTTCAGTAATGATTAAAAAAACACATTCATATAGAAGTATATATAAAATACATTTGCACAACACTTTTCTATTTTTTTAATATATATACAATTACTTTGACATGGGCATCTTTTTTATATACAACTTAGTTAGGAATTGTTTGGCAATGAATTGCACTCCGCTGTGCTATGATGCACTGTGTAAATGTCATATATTTGTAGTTCACTGTAGGAAGCTGCAGATCCTGAACCCTAAAGACGAGCGATTCCACAGCACTGACGAGACGACAATTCATACTGCACAAGTCGTCTTCCTCTGATCTCTTCCCTCCTTCAACAACGAAAATCTTTCCATTCATCCAGCCATCCATCCAGCTACCAGTCAATTCGTTTATCCATCTATGGTAGAAAAGTTGAAAGGTGGTAAACCCTTTTAGAATTCTCTACATTTTTGTATAAATTTGAACCTAGAGGTTTAGTCTTAAAAGTTAAAGAGAACCAAATTTCCCAGTATTACATATATGTGTGTAGGAAATGAATTTAAGATTAATCGGGATATTTGTGTGTGAAATTTGAGTCAGGACTTTTCAGTCAATGGGATGACTACCTGGCATGATTGGGTGCCCTTTTTTATTTATTTTATAGCAACACATGTTTAGGGAAGTGAATCATGGCATGAACAAAGGTTATTTTTATGAACATCAGAAGATGAGCTATTAATGCCTATGAGATGAAAAGTTTGTAAAACCACTTATTAACGTGCTTGGATTCCACCAATCCTCAGTCAGACAGAATGTGTGGATTGTGTACTGTGGCGCAATCTGTGGCAATCGGATGAAGATTTAGGGCAAATTTATGATAAAAATTTAAAAACTTCTTAAGGGTTCTGTTTATTTCAGTTGCTTACTATGAAGAGAAATGTTCATTTCTTTCAACCCACTTTTGTTCATTCCTTAATCGCATTTAATGAGCAATCACTTTGATTTGTTTCACTCTGACCGCCACCCCAATGTGTTATAGTTCTTTACTGCAGATATAATTCCTTTATTTAGGGATTAAAAGCTCTTCTTCATTCACAATTTTATTTAGCCTTACTAATTCTCAGTTGTAGAATGATTTTATAAGACAAATGACTATTTTAAATGAATAGCAAATATTTATCTGCAGTTTTCTTTGTGTCATATATTCAGTGCTCAGCATAAATAAGTTACACCCCTTTGAAAAGTGAGATTTTAATCAGTATCAAAATAACAATTTCCAGAATTGTGATGAAATATCTTTTCATAGAAAATGTCTTAGACCTATTAGCATTGCTGTAAGATTAATAATATAACTTGGGTTACAAAATCTTTAGTTTAATTGAAAATAGCTGATTACATTATTTACTAAAAATGAATAAACTCCACAACAAAAACTACTACATCTAATATTTAGTGACCGTCATGTTTTTTCTTTTGTGTTGGAATTCTATAGTCAAAATTTTTAGCTTTTCTCCCAAGATTTTCTTCAGGGTGTACTTATTTCTACTCATTATTAACACATTGGCTTAAATTAATTTTTCTTTGCAAATCAATTGCAATCAATGGCCCACATTTTACTTGTGAGAGTATCTTGTTGTATAGAATCCCATAGAAAATATTGATTCAGATATGAAAATCAAGGTTTTCGGAACACATCAGTTGGGGTGTACTCTTTTTCTTTTTTTTTGAGCACAGTACATGGTCAGCCACATATAACAACTGTATTAACTTTATCTAGACAATCAATTCTGTAAATCCAGGGTGCAATGCAGCCTGAGACACTAGTCACTAAATGTTTTTTTTTTTTTTTTTTTAAGTTTCTTGGTTGATGGATTACATTTGGATAAAGAGTAGCTTTTTAATAGGTTTTCTGCCCACTTGTTTCTTTAACAGCTACAACAACATGTAAGTATTTGTTTTCGATGATGTATATGAATATTGCACAAACAATTATAACAATATTTTATTCATTAACATGATTCTTCAGTTGATCCAACAGGTGTTTATTAACAAATCTATAGATGGCTGCATTCAATATGTTTTACGAAATCCCCTGTAGTGTGCAAGCACATATTTAAAGTTTGCCTACTTTTGACATTTCTTTTTGATTAGGCTGTCGATCTTGTAGCAGTAATTTATAGTTTTTACAAAATGTTGTCGAATATTGCATATATGGTCTCTCGTATCACAGTAATTGGTTTTATTACATCATTGATGTTTTACACATGCCCATAGTACTGAAATCATTTTGTAATTTGGTCAAATGCATATATCTGCTGCATTAAAATTGCATGTATAATAGAAATATTTATATTTTTACAATATAGATTGTAATAAAGAAAAAACAACATTGCTGTTAATGGTTATTTGATGTGCAATTTCTATAAATTTGATACCACAAACCTAACCAAAGATTGATGTTTTAAACAGATACAGATGTGCTCAAAATAATAGCAGTGTGTTTTAAACAACTGAAAAAAGCTTAATTCTCACAATAGCATTTATTTCTTTATAGCCACTGGCACTGCTGTCACTGTACATTCAATTCCAAATGAAAACATTAATTAAAAAAATCTAATTTTAAACTTAAAATAAAAGAAAATCGGCTAATAGAAAAAATAAGCAGTGTCTGTATATTCATTTACATACTAATATTTATAGTATAAACTGAAATGTACAGATTTATTATTTTTTATTAATCACTGAACTAATATTTATTTATATAACCTTAACTAATAACTGCTTTAAAATGGCATCAACTAACATCCAGCCCAAGCTGACTAGACTACGTCAGATAGAGGTCTGGGAATTGGGCTGGCCTCTTCATAACATAAGTATTGTTGGTTTGGCACTAGGATGTTGTCTGTTTTGGGGTTGTTGTCGTGCAGAATTGCCCATTTTAAGGCCCTTTTTTCAGTATAACCCCTTTCAATATTTTAATATATAAACTGGTCTATGGTGCTTGGTATGTGGTTAATTGACATGACTTCGAAGTATGAGAAACATCTACAAACCATTATGTTGCACCTCTATGTTTCACTGTCTTATCAGTGTACTTTGTAAATTGAGAGTTTATGTGGCGTCTGTGGCTCATCGTATCTCATCTGTCCATAGAATGTTGCGCCACTCTTTAGGCTAGTCAGTGTGTTATTTAGTAAACTGTAAATTTTTAATTTGCATCTTTTTTTCAGCAATGTTACTTGCAAATAGCTAGGCTCCGGTAGTTGCAGTACAGGTCAATGAAGATCATCTTTTGATTTCCCTGGTTAATCATGGATGCTTCTTTGCCATTCTCAATATTTTATGATCTATGCAGATGGTAGTATTAATCTTGTCCAATTATTTCCTGCACTTCTTTAGGTTTCCCTCTCTCCATTCAACTTCGTTTATCGCAGCTTTTTAAAACTTCAGTACAATGTACAAAACAACCTATTTTACTCACTGAGCAAGGGCTAAAACCAGCAGGTACCATATTTGCTGATCTCCTTCTTTAACTAGGGGCTGTAACTGACACCTGTTTCTTCACAGAAGAGAATGACATCACTACTAACTCCACGCAGCTATTAATTTGAACAGACTTTTATTAAATGAACCAATTAAACCCAGTTAGCAGTGTTCATGTCATGACATTTGATTCTGTTGGTTACGCATTATGTGGCTAAAAGAATTTACGCATTTTTACCCATGTTTAATATTTTCTGGCAAGATTATGAATTAAATGTGTTAGTGATTTCAGACTGCTATTATTTTGAACACAACTGTATAAATTACATGTATGTGTGTATAAGAAAATAGCAGCTTAAAACATGGATGTAGTTAAATAACAGGGTAATGGTTCACATAATTATATTTAATCATAAACACAGATTCCATTCTTATTAAAGTGTTAGCCGATCAGTATATTTTGTATTCTAACACTGTTCAGTTGAAGATATAATTTTTTTTGTAGTTATGGTCCAGATAGCTGTCGTTTAATTATGATGTTTTCTTAATCCTTTGCTTTTACATGTTCTGATGTATTAAATCTTTACCTCTTCAGTTCTTTTCTTTTTCAATAGTAAATATATCTCTGGACAAATGTGTGTGTAAACAGAAGCACTGTTTTTTTTTTTTTTTTTTTTAATCAGCTCTTGGTTTGTATTCACTTCAAATATTTCACACACATTTGCTTCATTCAATCAGATAACCAAAATGTTTCTTAAAGGGTAAATTCAAATGTTTTTATTAAATTTATCCCAAAAGATATGACTTCACTGTTTTTACTATTATAATGCATTTATATATTGTTCAGAACAAAATGTCATAAAAAATAGACCATACATTAAAACATTCTTAATCTAAGCAGATTCTTAATCTAAGTAGTAGGTGTTGCATCGCTCCAGTAAATGATGGCCCGATACGCATCTCGATACCTGCTGTACGATACGATTCAGAATAGATTTCTTTTAAATGGACTGGTTTGATTTGATTGAGTAGGATTTTACATTATGAATCAACAATTAGTTAATAGTAAAATGTGTTTTTCTTGTATTTAAAAAGAATAATAGAGAATATATTATAAGAAATAATAGAGAATACACGTATACAGTAGTTGTATTTGACGTGAATTCAGAAACATGTCATATTTATTAATGTAATCATATTGCACTGAAAGAATCAGGATATTGAAGTCGTTATCATCTTCACTCTAGCCAAGTTGTCGAGTTTTGGCTGGAAGAAGTCCTGTATGTCTGAGATTTTCCTGTCATGGCTTTGGGCTAGCAGTGCTAACATCCTCATTGCCAGTTTCCCCATGTCAGTGTTGTAATACCAGTGTAACTGAAAGCGTTCTTTGCAAACCGCAACAGTTTAATCTAGTTTTCCATTCTTCATGTAAAGTTTTTTTTTTACAATCTATAATAATAATAATAATAATAATACATTCAATTTATATAGCGCCTTTCAAGGTACCCAAGGACACATTTACAGCACAGCTTACAGTTGTAAAATAGGCACATACACTACAGAGAGGTAAAAAAAAGGATATTTAATTAAAGAGATGAGTTTTTAATAGAGATTTGAGGAGAGGGAGTGAAGAGACAACGTAGAGACGGTAGGAGAGAGTTCCACAGAGTCTGGGCCGCTACCCAAGGAGGACAGCCTAAAATTAGGAATGGTCAGCAGATCAGCATCAGAGGACCTGGGGGTGCGCAGGGACTAGTAGGGGGACAGCAGGTAGGAGAGGTAGACTGGAACAAGTCCATGAAGGGCTTTGAAAGTGAGGAGTAGTATTTTATACTGAATTCTCAGGGAGCCAGTGCAGTTGCTTTAGAACCAGGGTGATGTGCTCGTGTCTGCGAGTGAATGTCAGAATCCTAGCCGCAGTATTTTGAATCAGTAACGGGCGTATTGTCTTGTTAGGAAGACCGAAAAGCAGTGAGTTGCAATAGTCCAGCCTAGAAGTAACAAATGCATGGACCAAATTCTTTGCCGTCTGAGGCGAAATCATGGGGCTGAGACGAGAAATTTTTAATCTCAGCAGTCATGGATAGTGATGGACAATTTTATTTTTCAGACATGACTGTGAGGAGTATCACGAGTCAGAAATCAGAGAGAGATGCAGACAAGAGCAGCCAGAACATCTTATGAGCAACACTAAAACGGTTGCTAAATTTTTTATCAGGCCGTCAAACAGTTCATGATACAAATAGGCTGAATCAGGGGTCTGTGTACAAATGTATTCGTATGGCTTTTTACACCCTTAATAATTAGTAATAGTAACTTAGGTTTTCTTTCGAATCCATCTCTTAAATTAGCTGATATTTTGAAGCTCTTGTTTTGCACGTTACCATTAGACATGTATAGTAGGTCCTTCTCAATAAATTAGAATATAATCAAAAAGTTAATTTATTTTAGTAATTCACTTAAATCAGAAATGCATATATTATATAGATTCATTACAAACACAGTGATATATTTCAAGTGTTTATTTCTGTTTCCTAATAGAAAGATGAGTGGAAGGGAAAAACATTTAGTATAAAATGTTGCACAAGCAACCGGGATAACCCCAACCCCAGCCTTGAAAGGATCGTCAAGAAAATGCCTTTAAAATATTTGCGGGAGATTCACAAGGAGTGGACTGCTGCTGTAGTCAGTGCTTTAAGAGACACCACAAACAGACATATCCAGAATATAGGCTACAACTGTCGCGTTCCTTGTATCAAGCCACTCATGACGAAGAGACAACGGCAGAAGCGTCTTACCTGGGCCAAGAAGAAAAAGAACTGGACTGTTGCTCATTGGTCCAATGTGTTGTTTTCAGATGAAAG